>CAWUFW010023737.1:0-70513 GCA_963921515.1 Calotriton arnoldi | reverse complement strand
TCCTTGATTCACAAATGTGAGTCCGTCCAGGTGGGGTCTCCTTCCTTCAGCTGCAGTAGGGTTCGAAGTACCAATCAGCTCCTGGCTTGCTTGCTAAAATGTTGTTTGAACATGAAATACCTTAAAAAAGTAAGAGGCGTTTTGGCAAAATGGGAACAGTTTGTTTAATTAAACATAGCGAGCCAGAAGTACACTTACAGGTGCAGGATCCTAGGACTGTCTCAATTTTACAATCAGTCTGCAGTCTCTTTTTATACAGTTCATTGTAGACAATAACATATTTCTGGAGATCCATGTATGGTAAGGAAAGTAAATTGGTGCCTTTGAGGTAATAAATGAATTGTCTAATGGAAAGTAGAGATGGGCCTCAACCTTGCGTGGACACAATGTAGACAGTAGGTAATGTGTCCATATGTCCGGCATAGGGAGTGCATGGTCACTGCGTGTGCTGTGTCCTGATGTGCTATATGTTCCTAACTACTGTGGCATCTGACTTTACGGTGTTTTGGGAGCACGCATCCCCCTCCAGCCATGTCTGCTTTATTGGTTCCAATATCCCAGGACCATTGTGGTGTTTCTGCGCCTATCTATCGGGTTGATAGGCTGTAAGAGGCAAACACTCCCCCTCTGCAAGTACAAGGAGACACGAAAGAAATCTTCAAGGAAAAAGTACACATGCAGGAAAAATGATGTCATACATTCAAGAAAACACCTAAAGTCAATTAAATAAATAATGGTAGTCAAAGGTCATCACGTGCTCCCAATCCACGGCAGTGCCTCCAACACTACAAGGGGATAGAGTTATGCCAAACACTGATCGTAGATTGGGGTTAATACAAGCTGCACATGAGGTTCTGGCATCAGCACACACAGGGATTACTGCTACGGGTTCATTACTGAAACAGCGCTATTGGTGGCCAGGTCTTACTAAACAGATCAAGGACTTTGTCTTCAAAATGTGACATCTACCAGAAGAAGAAAGGGTTCCACCGTAGCACGTTCACCACAGACACCTCTGTTAATTTGAAACAGGCCTTTAGCTTGTGTTTATTTGGATCACTGCAGCCCCTTACAATCTGATGGGGCTTACAAATACATCTTGGTGCAGTAGATTTATGCTCCAGATTTCTGTGGGTATGGCCACGGTGGTCAGCTAACACGCAAACTGCTATAAAGGACTTGCGAGTCTTCATCGGGACATAAGGAATTGGTACACTACATCCTGACCAGGTTCCGGCGTTTAGTTCTTGGGCTTACAAAGAGGCCATGGGAAGTTTGGGTTTGACCTTGCAGTATTCCTCTCCCTATCACCCTGAGGGAAATTCGATAGTTGAGAGGAAAAACCGTGACTTAAAGTAGTCTTTAACAGCAAGGGTATTAGGCTCAGGCCGCAAATTGGGACAATTGCCTATATTGGGTCTAGAGGGCACTTAACAACATGCCAAGAACACCCCTGGGTGGTAGTACACTCCAAATGAAATCCTGTTTGGGGTGAGAATGTGGGTCCCAGCACTTGACAATGTCGGCACAGTGGGGGTAGTAACATCAGTATAACAAAGATTGAGTCATCTCCTGGTTCTACAAAACCTGCTGAGCTGCCAAGAATTGACCGGATGGTGTCTGACTACTTCGTGGACTACGATGATTTCTCATTGGATTTAACTGAACGTGAGCCACCTTTGCCACTGCCTCTCCCTTTCAAGGTACAAGTTTGTGCTCTTTATCTTAGGCTGAAAAAACACATACTTTGTTACTCCTTGGTTACACCTTTGGATTACAATTGGGTTACTTTTCCTGGTCCTCTGAATTGTTTTGGTGACTGTCTTTTTCCTGCTTCTGAATGGACATTATCTCCCAAGACGCACCGCAGTCTAACTTGTGAACTTGGTATTGAAAGCACATGCTTCATCGCACCATGAACAAAGGGACCTGTCCCTGGTGAACATTATAGCAGTTCCAGAAGGAATAGTATGGGACAGGGTATCGTATGATGTGTATGGTACCACTGAACTTTTGCAAATTCCATTTTTTTTAAATTTCTTTAAATTATATCATCAACTTGAGTACATTTTCTGATGATTGAGACATTGATACAGTACATAATATGCTAGAAGATCTAGAGCAGTTGACTGTGTTTTCTTCCGATGAATTGTATGATGACATCTAATTACGATAATATGTTCTGTTTTCAAAATTATGATCACCATTTTTTGCATAAAGCAAGTATTTCACGTGCTGTTTATAATTACACCCAATGGTAACACTGCCCAACACCACAAAAAGGTAGTTCAAAGCATTTGCCCAGAAGTTTGCCTATTTTTCTGGTTTTGACTCATCAGACCCAGCCTCATGTTATTATGAGGCTTGCACCTACATCTGCAAAGAAACATATGGTGACAAATACCAAGCTGTTACACTCTGCTTCCTGTCCTTCCCAGCTGTCTATAGAGGGTTTTGACTTTTGGAAAGACACAATAGATACAAAATCTGTTTGGGGAAAAAGATTGGCAGGTTCGGAAACTGAGGCCTTGTTTAGAACATGCCTAATACTACATCAAATGATTTACCTGAACAAAACTGTGCAACAAACTTCTTGTCTTGGACTAGCCAAGATGAAGGATTTGAACACACCTCGTATTCCCACATTCGCACATTTTGAAGATTGCCAACATTTCACACGATACAGTGAGAATACACTGAAATGCCAGAATATGGATTGGTTCTTACCAGTCCTCAGTCCCCAGTGAGAAGGGATGGTTGGTTTGGCCTATAGACACTAATGGGTGCCAATACAGATTTCTGGGTAATACCAAAGGGTTTAGGATCAATAGAACTGATCAACGATAAGTACAATCTGAACACTCGGGGTGGTGACATCATACATTGTTTTGAAGTTATGCCTTGACTGGCTAAAAACCTCAACACTATCTCAGGTTAAGCAACACTTGTCCCTTCTGTCTGATGACAGGGATCCTCAGGGATCTCTTGCTAGGTCCCCGGAATCCATGTCAAAAACACTTCTTGTATGGAATATACAATGAACTCTGGAAAGTCTCTCAACAGGGAGCTGCTGAAAGACTGCATGAGATTGATAGGATTAATCTATAAAAGGCTTTGGCAGTGGTTGACAATGGCATGACCACATTATCCTCTAGGATATATTCATTGGACGACACAGTATCCTCTGCAATTGACATTTTACAACAAGACATGTTTGTTTTCATCATACGATCTAACTGAAAGACAAATATCAATGGCACGAAGAGGTGCTAAATATACCATATTGCACAATGAAGAGTTAGACCAATTACCTCTCACTGTTGCCGAAACACCTTCCACGATTGGATAATCCATGGCTACATTACCCTACCTGTCACAACATTTCAGTTCCAATATTGTCTACAACATCACCAGGTAGGCAGATATGAAGTGTTGGGGGAAGGATTTGTGCATGAATACTGGGAATTACCTTTCAAGTTCAGGTTTTGACTGTGAGAACGCTTTAAACAGGTCATTGATTTGCAAGGACATTTCACTTCACAGGGCTTGTAATGCGTAGGTTGCGAACTTGTCCTGTTATATGATGGGTTCTCTGACTGCCGGTTTTTGAGCTACTCTATAATGGGAATTATCTGATGCTGAATGATCAAGGCTACTATGGAAGGGAACCAGGCACCGCTAGCTTGTAACGAGTAATTCCATAGTTATTTGTTGCACACAGGTATTGTTTCCACATTCGTGCACGGTTAGGGAGGCAAAGCTGTGGCCTACGATAAATGTTTCAGACATACGCTTTGATAATCTGAGCAAACTGAAAGCCATGCGTTTTCAAAAGGATGTGGCCTGAACATCTGCAAAGAGACCTTTGATCTCCAGGTTGCGAGGTCCTCATCCGAGATACAGACGCATTTTGGGGAGCTGGTCCATCGTATCTTTAACATATTGTTATATGGCCATTAGGGTCATTGTCGACATTGCTAAGTTAGCATGAGCTCTGCTGCCATGATGCTGCTTTTGTGCACGTTACTACATGACTTTATTTTGCAAGACTCTGTTTATGACTTTCACATGAGAACTGTCTGCTTTTCGCGTTCTCTGCTAATTCCTGGAGTTTAGTCTGAACACGATGTGCAAGGTCGATAAACAATTCCCCTTGTTATTCTGTTCTGGTCAGTCCCTAGCACCTAGACAAAGCATGCTAAACACAGCTGCACTGCTGGAAACTCGTGCTTTGATATTATGGGGATGCATGTTGTCCACACACACACTTGGAGAACACCTTTCCCGGGAGAAGAGCGGTAAGTAGACATAATATCGATGTTTTAATATCGATATACATAAATATCGAGTTTAGTATATCAATAGTATTAAATATCGATGTTATGTATATCGATGTTAAAAATATCGTTTTTAAGTGTTGTTAAAAATATCAAAGTTTGCAATGTCGACTGTAAAAATATCATTATGTTAAAATATCGTTATTGTACTATATTTTAATCTATTTAAAGTTTGTTTGAGTATAATAATAGGTAGTTAATGTTATAAAAAATAAAATTTGTATAATATTTTTTAGGAGCGGGATGTTGGGTTTATAGGGGATAAGGGTGGGGAGTGTTTTAAAATAATTGAATTACATTTTTAATAAATTTGAAATTTAAAATTATAATTTAGAAAATATATTTTCGAAATTTGAAAATATTGTTTTAGGAGCGGGATGTTGGGTTTATAGGGGATAAGGTTTTAAAATAATTGAATTACATTTTTAATAAATTCAAAATTTAAAATTTAAAATAAGGAAATATATTTTCGAAATCAGAAATTATTGTTTTAGGAGCGGGATGTTGGGTTTATAGGGGATAAGGAGTGAGCAGTGTTTTAAAATATTTTAATTAAATATTTAATAAATTCACAAATTAAAAAATTAAGGGGCACATTACGATACCCGGCGTAAATAAATCCACCAGGCATGGAAGCGGCAAAAATCCGCCCGCACACACCGCCTGAACACCGACCACACCATTATGAGTACACAAACTGAAAACCGCCATCGGCGGAAAAATCACACAAAATACCGCCCGCCATCGTCCGAGTCGGAGTCAAACCGCCCGCCACGGACGGAAACACGCACGACAACACAAAACCGCCCGCCCACACGGCCGACACACCGCACGTGAAATTACGATCGCACCGCCATGAGCGCGGAAAAACAACAAATATACCGCCCGCCAGCGCAAACAACGCCGATGAGAATCGACACGGCAGAAGCCATGGCGCCCACGTACCTGCACAGAAACCATCCGCACACAAAACCAATAGCACACAACATGGCCAACAAGTCCACACAGCAAGGCACACACAAATACACAAGCACAGGACACATCCCGAAAACACCCCCCGGACAAACAAAAAATACAAAGGCCAGAACCCCAGACACAACACACCTGAAAACAACAGACCATGAGGACACACCCACATAGGTGAGTACAAAAGCAGCACTCCCACAGACCACAACCCCTTGCTACATTGCAAACCAGAGAGGAGAGGAGAGGACACAGTGACACAGCAAGGACAGCAGCACACCACAGAAACGCACACATCACAACCCACCACCACCACCACCACCAAAACACCGGCACCACAAACCCCCTGCACATTACACAACACACACCGCACCAGCACCACAAACACCATGGCACCACAAAGGATGCCCAAGTTCACGCCCATGGAGCTGACGGTCATGGTCGACGAGATCATCAAGGTGTACCCACAAATCTATGGGAACATGGTCCAGCACACACCACTAGCCACCAGAAACAGAATGTGGACCCGGATCGTAGACCAGGTCAATGCAGTCGGGACCCTGCCCAGGAACAGAACCGAGATAAACAAACGTTGGAATGACGTAAAGAGCCTGGTCAAGAAGAAGGAGGGCAAAAACAGAGAGCTGGCTGCCGTCACTGGCGGAGGGAATCCCGCGCTCTTTAAGACCTTCAAAGCGTGGGAGGAGAAGGTGCGAGTCGTAATCCATCCGGAGATCCTCGCCGGATTAGCAGGGGAGTGGAGGCTGGTAAGTACAAACTAATGTATACCAGCACACCGCTATGTACTCACATGCGCAACTACCATGCCACAGCTCCCAGGGACAAACACCCCCATGTCCAGCACACAATACACAACACATCACACGCACATGCAACAGACACTACCACACACAGGCCCAAACCGAACAACTGTAAGATGCGTGGGGACATGTGTACACTAAGCCAGCCACGTAACCACCAACAGGTCCCCAAATATGCCAGAAGCGCCACAACGAGCACCCACCACACCCATGTGTCCGCCACAGCTGCACTAACCGACAAGTAACAGGTAAGTGGCAGGAACACAAAGTGCAGTGGGTGGGACGGTGGACAGCCCAAGTACAACACACACCAGGCCCCAGTCCCACAGCACAGCAAGGAGGAGCACTCCCCACACCCCACAGCCACGTGTCAGCCACCGCAGTGCACAACGACAGCCGAAAGGCAGACATCACGGTCCACAGCAATCGGTGTCAGTGGGTGTACAGCCACCCCCACGACCCACTACACCCCCCACCCCCACAGACCTGCAACATGGAGCACCCCCGCTTAGAGCCATGTGGCATCCAGTACAGTGCACGCACGAACAACTTGCAGGTGGGAAACTGGACAGGGCTGGATTACTGGAGGCATGAGGACCATAACACCACCAACACATGGGACATGTCACGTAGCACACGGACACGCAGCACCGCCCACCGTCACGAACAAGTGAACAATGTGCACACGGACATGAACAGCAGACTCACACCCCACATGACCCATCACAGACATAGCAACACCCAAGGAGCCACGTCTGCATGCACAAGCCACACTGAATATAGTCCCACACGGCAGCCACTGTGCAACTCATCACACACAACCGAAACACCATTGAAGTCCTGTCCATGTAGCCCCCACTGCCTGTCAACCCCACACCCCACAACTACGCCTATGTAAGACAAACAACACTAGACGCAACAGAGCGGAACAACAGAAATGCACACGAACACCACTGAACCCATCAAACTCACAGACACACCATGCACATACAACATACCATCCATCCCATCCGTCAGCCCCAGTCACATGAAAGGCATGTCATCCGCACAGCTGCCACACATACAGCAGTCACGCTAAGACACATGCCCATGACCAACCATGTGCCAGAAGTCAATTAAGCGCACGACACACTGTGAGCAACAACACACAACATGGGCCACACCCCCCCGAGCACTGCAGTGATGCACATGGCACAGGGCAGCACGCACACCAAGGAGATGGGACAACTGCAATACGTTGGCTGGCACACAACCATCACTCACTCATAACGATGCGTCCAATGCCATGTCCAGTAATCACAACAGACAGCAAATATGCAGGGCATGTCAGGCATGCACACACCTCAGACCATGCACTGTCATGCTGCCACAACACATGTCACGTTCGGCACCCATGGCTCACAGCATGTACCCCAAAAGCATATCCCCTCCCAAATGCGAATCTGGGGCATGGCCCCCATGTTGCCATATGCGTTCCTAAGCGTCCCATTTGAACCCCAAAAGCAAAGTACAAACCAGACCCAGGATGGGCCAGGAGCCCGCATACACCAGAGTCACAATGAGTAGGGGCAAAGCAACACACCCATCGGCATGGCCAATCCGTCCCATGCCACATGTGCACAGCACACAGTCCCATTGCCTAGCACACACAACTACAGATGCCACAGCCACACACTCGCCTCCGGGAAACCCATGTACGAGATTGCACGAACTGCCAATGTCAGACGACTAATACATACTTCGCCAGGTGCAACACAATAACAAATCTCATTCTCTCCACAGGTGACGAACTGCTGGACGCTGGGGATGGAGACAGCAGCCAGCACAGCCAGCCTACAAGCCCCCAACGAGGACACACGGATCTGGAGGATCTGTCCACCTCTTCGGACACGGACCACCAAGCTGGCCCATCTGGCGTGGCAGGGCCCAGCCGCTCCCCAGGACCCCTCCTACCCACCAACCCATCATCCAGGGATGCTGAACAGTCCCAGTCCCCTGCTGCCACTGTCGTTGCGGCCACACCCACGGTCATTGCGGCCACTACCACTGCCGCAACCGCCACCATCGCCGCACCGACCACCACCGCCTCCACCACCACCACGTCTTCGCTGGCACCAGCCCCAGCGCAGGTGGTGGCCCGGCCGACTGGATCCACCCTGGGAGCCACAGCGAGGACCGTGGTGAGCAATGTGGCTAGTGGGCAGGCCGGTGGCAGCAGGACTGGTAGGAGGAGCAGGGTCAGGGAAACGCCAGCCTCCCTGGGAGCCATGCCCTGCCTCAAATGGCCAGAGTCCTTGGGGCCTATGAAGAGGCCCAAGGACAATGGGCCAGGTCTGCTACTGACACGCGGGAGGTGCTGGGGGTGCTGAGGTCCATGGACGCCCATATGGGCCAATTCGTGTCCCGTATGGACCAACTCGTGGACCTCATGGGCCAGCTGGTGGTGGCGGTGGGGTCACAGGCAAGGCCAGCAACACCACCTCCGCCACCACCTGCTAGGGCGCAGGCGTCGGGCCAGCAGTGTCCACTTCCCCTGCGTCCACAGCCAGTGAGCACACCTCACCCACCACCAGCAGGTCGCCACCACACCCCCCTCCCAAACGTGGAAGGGGCCGTCCGAAGAGGAAACAGATCTCCCGGGAGGACTTCGCACGCTCCAGTCGCAAGTGAGGCAGCCAGCCAGCCTTCCGCCAGCCTTCCTTGACCAGCCACTGCATTGACTTGCTCTACGATCCCACTCCACACAGCCAGCTGGATGGCATGTGTGTGTTGGACTATGGACATAGAACCAGTGGGTACACCCTGATCATCACGCAGCCATGACCGACAGCTCATTGTCACTGCACGCACCACTTTTGTCATCACCTTACACACAATCACATGTCACAGTTCGTAATAAATGCACCTTTTTCACTAACTGCTGTTTGTGCCCTGTGTTTTATTTGTACGGAATACAACGGCCACCTTGGGCGGAAGGGCACCTGATGCGTGGCATGGCAATGGAATCCGGAGGGCCTGTAGGGACCTAGGGGTGGGAGACAGAACAGGAGCACATTCAATGAGTGTGTCACACACCCATCACACAGTACATGTCAACAACTACAAGCAATGTACACACATCGCACAGAGCAATAGGGCACAATGCCACAGTCACCAACAGTGGCATACTACCCCTGGCCATGGAGCGTTGACACACTGCACGCAGTGAACATACGGCCACCCTGACACAGCACACACACACCTGCATAGATACAGACACATCATCCGTCGTACATGGACACTCACCGTCAAGTGAAGTAGCGGGCGATGAGCTGCTGGCGCACATTCCCAGCTTCCTCCTCTCCGCTGTCCACCTCACTCGAGCTGTCCTGGTCTGCGGGCTGGGGCCCTGGTTGATCTCCGTCATCCACAATGAGGGGGATCTGCTTCCGAATGGCCAGATTGTGCAGCATGCAGCACGCCACCACTATCTGGCACACCTTCTGTGGGGAGTACGCCAGTGCACCCTCGGTGCGGTCCAGGCACCTGAACCTGGACTTGAGGAGGCCAAAGGTACGCTCGACCACACGTCTGGTCCTCCCATGTGCCTCATTGTATCGATCGTCTGCTGGGGTGCGAGGATTCCTCAATGGACTGAGCAGCCATGCCCCATTCGGATACGCAGAGTCACCTGGGTGTGAGGGACACAGAGAACCGTTGCTATTCCAACTGGACAGGGGACAGCATCGCACAACCAGCACGCTACACCACTCCACATACTCACCGACAATACAGCCACGATCCTGTTGCAGATTGGCCATCAGTCGTGGCAAGATGCTGTTGCGCATTATGTGTGCGTCATGGGCCGAGCCTGGAAACTTGGCACACACGTGGGTGATCACCATGTCCGCAAGGCACACCACTTGCACATTCAGGGAGTGCGTGTGCTTCCTGTTGCGGTACAGGTGCTCAGTGGCCTGTGGTGGAACAAGGCCAACATGAGTGCAGTCAATGGCTCCCACGACGTGTGGGATTCTGCCAAGGGCATAGAATGCACCCTTCACTGCCGCCAATTCACGAGCCCTGGGGAAGCGGATGTACCTGTTCCGGTACAGCATCATGGCTGCCAGTACATCCCTCAGCACCTTGCTGAACATGGGCTGGGACATCCCTCCTCCACTGCCCACTGTGTGCTGGAATGACCCAGTGGCGAAGAAATGCATGGCGGCCATCACCTTAGCCGTGGGGGTGACAGCAGTAGGATACACCCTGCGGGGACGGAGATGGGGCTCTAACATGGCACACAGTCGATGCAGAGTTGGCCTGTCCAGCCGAAACTTCCTGATTACCTCTGTATCGTCCATGTCCGCCAGCAATTGGTATGGGCGGTCAATGTTCGGTCTCCGCCTGGGGAAAATGGCAGAGGACACATGTCAAAGCAACACGGCACATAGCAATTTCGCATACACATCACTGACATGACTGAGCAAGCACATGAGCCACAGCCCAGCTGTCAAGCTGGGACGGCACGGCCACAATACACTTACACAGGTCTCCCAACAATGGCAATGGCAAGTGAGACATACCACTGCCATGTGCATGCACATGGGGATCTAGGCCCCAATGACTTGCGGGGCGTGCTGATGGGGACTGACTGCATATTCGTCAAGCGGCAACGCCACGGCAACATGAGTGTCTGCTGAGCATGGAACTGCTTCCGAGGCTGGATGAGTATGGCACACGACGACGACGATGTGGGCACGGGCTGAGCGGCCAATACAAGTGGGACCTGTGGCACGAGGGGATATGAGACAGTAGTAGGTGTCAGCACTGCACCCTATGTACAGCACTGTACGGATCACAGCTCCCGAAACATTGACTGGTGTCCACATTGACAGCCCCATGCCAAGACGGCTGTGTGCTTGCAGTCACACGTCACAGGTGAGAGGTTACATTGCACGTGCCAGGTGGCAGACGTACATAGTGGGAGCTGGCATGTGTGTGCATGTGTCTCCTGTTCAGGATCCACCAGATGGGCGCTGACTCTGTACTGACCATTGGACACAGCATGTTCCGTGGAAGGCTTGTGTGTGTGGGATGGTGGCACTGGATGTGCCTCCGTTGGGTGGGGGGCCATGCACAGGGCGGGTACGTCGATGATTGCGCATTGTTGGTCACGGTGGGTGCACCAACTAAGATGTGTTGCCCTGTGTTCAATTCCTATGTCCGCATGATGATGGACTGTGGATGTGGGCAGACTACACATTGGTCGATGTGCTGTCTATATGCATGTGCCTTCACACCAGGCACAGCTGCCCCTGCACATGTGACCCCTGCTGGACTCGCTGCTGGGTCTGTGGAGCTGATGCACCTTCTGCGCGTGGGGCGGACAGCTCTCCTCACTTCCCTCATTGCGCATGTCATGTCTTTGCCGCAGGTGACATGGATCATGGAGGGCCCACATGTACGCGTGGGTAGGCTACACATGATTGTTCACTGGTCGCCACCCCCAGTCAGTGTTTCGAATGGGAAGGTTGTCGTGCTGGTGGTATGTTCGATGTGGCGGATGGGCGGGCCTAGGTGCGGGCTTACATTCCGGACATGGGGGGTAGTTGGATTGGCGACTAGTTGCAGTACACACGGGACACGTCTCTTCCTTTCCACATCTGGGTCATCCCTTGTACTAACTGACAGTGATACAGTCATCTTCGCCCCAGCCCTCATGTCCTCCCCTCGCCCCCCAATATGCATGCTCACCTGCGAGGCTAGCGCTTGCACAGGCAGCCCCAAGCTCGCACCAGAGAGGGCAAGGAGTGTATGTGTGGGTCCAGTTGCACGAGTGGGCTGTCTCAGGGTATGATGTGTGGCGGGACGCCGTCCACCTGCGTGGTGCCCCAAATGGAGACCCGGCCTGCATGGACTATGCATCACAGTCTTCGCCTTCCGGATCCGCCACCTGCGACACCCAGTGGCTGTGGCTGCCCTTGCGGCCAGGCCGCGTCCGTCTGTGGCTGATGGCCTACACATTCACTCTTTGGCCTCTCTGGGGAGGGCTCGGGGGTGGTGGCGCACGCGCTTGCACTTAGTCGCAATGGCATGTGTCGTGGTTGGTATGATGGGCAATGGATGGGATGGTGCGAGCCACCTCCCGTGACGTCAGTGCTGCTCGTGCTGTGGTGCGTCCCCCTACACTTCCATTTGACTTGTGCCATGCTAGACGTTGAGGTTCTATTGCCTGCGTGATATGACCAGAGGGAGCGCGAGGAGACCTCTCACACACCATGCTCCACTGCCCTCCCGTGCCCTGTATCGCCTGTGCGGATTGACTATGTTGGGGTTACACCTGGTCGACTGGGGCTGTGTGTGCCTTGTCAAGGGGCATGGCGGGCGCACAACAGGATCCAGCTTGTCCACAGAGGGTGGGCTGAGGTGCGCCTGGTACCGCCTTGTACGTGTGCCCGGCTGCTGTGCACACACGTGTTCACTCCCCCGACAGGTGTCCTCTCACAATGCCCAGGGAAGCGGTGGTGTACTGTTCATGAGCCCTCCCAACACGGCGTGCTCCAACTTGGCATGTGCGCATCTACCCGTCGCACCCACCCACCTGAGCACTGCGTCCATACGACTTCACACGACACATGTGTGTCTTCCACAGTAGTGCTACTCATTTGCGTTGACATCCAATACCAGTGGACTACATGGTCATGTCACGACTGCCGTGTACTTCACATACTCTCATCCTCTCTCATTCGTACTTGTGAAATGAGTCAGCGGAGACAGTTTTGGTTTCAAACATTATATTGAGTCTTCTGTCCTCTGTGATGCAGTATAGTGGACACTACTGGCAGCGGAATACATGTTGAGGATATACTGAGCATGATTACAAATGGGATAGGGTGTGGGGGTACATCTGCTTGGCCAAGGCTGTGCTAATGTACATTTACGTATAGCTGCGGAGCTGCGGACTTTGACACAGACGGTATACATGTAGCCTACCAGACCGCTCGGCATCATGGGCACAGTCCATCTCAGTTCCATGTGACAGGTTTGCTGCGGTTGTTCCTCATGCACGCGTGCATGTGAGATGACATCAGGGCATGTGCTTGCGTGCATGCAGCGGCGTGCCACTTGTTGTTGCACTGTGGTGGTTACTGGACATGTCACAGTCACTGGGGTCGTGTTGTTGTTGTATGCACTTGTCATCCATGCAAAGGTCCTGGTATGGGATTCCCGGGGCGGGGGTGGGAGGGGTGCAGCACCCACAGACTCCAGGCGACCTATTCATGTCCACTGAGCGGTGTGTGTGTCCATGTGCGCTGGATCCATGTCGTGTCCTGGTTGTTCGTGCAGTTCCGTCCATGTGGGTGCGATGCACAGAGCCCATGCCACTGCCTCCCACGATGCATGCGGTGTTCCTGGATGTGATGGGGAACAGTGTGCATGTCCCGGTCATATCCGATGTCATGGCGATGTCGTTGATGGTGTGGTTACAGTTGCCGGTCGTTTGGTATGGCTGTTGTGGTGGTGACTGGCCAGTCCGTGCGGAAGCTGAGCATGGGTGCGGGGTTGGACTTCATAGGTCACTCGGGGAACCTGCGTTGTGGTCCGACGTATTTACAGGTTGTCAGGTATGCGATGCCGTCCAGCAGGGCTTCCATGTCATTGGTGGTGTACATGTTTGCCAGCCAATGAAGCGGATGGTGGCTGTCAAGGTGTTGTTCGTAGGTTGTCCCTTGGAGGACCATGATGGGGCATGCTGGGTGACATTCGATGTAGCTGTTCTCGATGATCCGTCGTGTGGAGGCACAGTGGTTCCATTTCAGTGCGCGTGCGATGTTGGCCACATACGCCATGCCCCCATAGGCAGAGCAGGCCCTGTCGTGTGCGTCCAGAGGGAGGAGTAGTGGTAGCAGGTCCGCCTTCAGACACGCCGGGTTGGAGAGGCATATCTCGACGGGATGCTGGTAGGGACACCTCCGACAGTAGAAGACGGGCATGACGCAGCTGAACAATGTGATGCGGTAAGTCAGTCGGTAACTTACGTTCAGCAGGGACAGGAGATCGCATCCCAATGTATGTATCGTGTTGGTTTGGTACAGCTTGAGCTGTTCGGCGTAGTTGGGTAGGTGTGTTGCGGTTGCCATTTCGCAGCGGTTCGTAGAGGTGGCGTGCTCCGGCTGTGTGTGCAGTCTGCAATGTGCACGCTCCGGGGTTGCTGTGAGCTCTGTGTAGTCGTGGGGAGACAGGACTTGTGTTCTGTTGGCTTGTTTGGAGGACACGGGCCCTCTTCCCACATGCTTCTCAGACAGTTCAAGGTCGGTGCTGTGTGACTCCTTCCAATTAACTTGCATGTGGCCGACATGGGGGAGTGTTTTCTTCTTTCTTCCCCGTCCGTTGTGTGCTTCTGTGATATGCGCTATCTGCCCTGTGGTCGGTCTCCTCGGCATGCCTGTGTTGGTCTATTCTTGGACAATGGCTGTATTCACCGGCTTCTGTCGTAGGGCTGTGGTTTCGGTGTTGGAATGGAAGGTCATTCAGTGCTGTCTGCTCTCCCTTGTGTGGGCGGCAGGCTGCCTTTCCGCTCTGCGTTGGGCCTTGTGTGTGGATGTAATTCTTGGGCCACCTGTTGTCGGTCACCGGGCTCTTTGGTGTTCCGTTTCATGTGTCTTGTTCATATGTGCAGGGTGGTATGGGTTTTTCAGTGTGGTACTGGCGTTCCTCTTCCCGAAGGGGCCCTGCTTCTCCTAGTTGGTGTTGCCGCCGCTGTGTGCTTCGCCATGTTTGTTACACTGGGGTGTGTCCTGCTGTTGCGTGACTTCACTGACATGTGTGCGTCGGTTGTGTGGCGTTGGGTGTTGTCCGTGAATTGGGCGTTGGGGACATGTCTGTGGCCGGCCTGTCACGTGTCATGTGCGTTCGGGGTGGGGCTGGTGTGTGTGCTGCTTGGTTGTGTCCCTGTGTCTGTGTGCGACGCATGCATGGTGCTGCGGTTGGCCTCTGCGTTGTGCGCATGTGTGGCGGCGTCATCGGCGCTTTGGGGCCGTGACGGGGTGGTTGGTTCCTAGTCCCAGGTGGTGTGTACACATGTGTTCTGCGATGTTAGGATTTGGCCTGTGTGTCATATGTGGATGCAATGGTGGATGTGTAGTGTGCACGCGCTGGTGGGGGGTTGTCCGCTTTTTCCGCCCTTGCACTGTGTGCGCTGTTTGCGTGCACTTGTTGTGTGTGTGCCTACCTGCGTCTCCGCGGTACGTTGCGTCCTTGGTGGTGCATCAGCAGAAGCATGGGAAGGGCCTGCAGTGCTGGATTCATGCCCGGGGTGCCGCTTCTTCGTTGTCCGTGCTCTGCGTCCGTGTTTCCGCCTCTCTTTCACGTGCGGTGTCTCTTGGCCGTGGGAGCCGTTTGTTTGCGGCATCGTAATTTATGCGCCGGGCGGGACGTGTTTCGTCGGACGGTGTGTGTCAGTTGTGCTGCGCCGCTACGTGTGCGGGCGCACTTTGATGGCGGACGGTGTTGCTGGCTTGCCGGCGGTGTTTGGCCTGCTTTTCGCATCGTAATTGGGCGGGCGTGTGGACTGCTGCGTGCCGGCGGTAACTGGTGGTTTTTGCATCCGCCAGCACGGCGGTTGTGCTTCCGCCCGCCATCGTAATGGGCCCCTATATTTTTTGTTCGATATTTTTTACAACACTAACAATTCGATATTATCTACTTACGATATTACTTATTCGATATTTTGTACTTCGATATTTTTTAAAGAAATAAAAAAACGATATTTTTGATTGCGATATTCATGTATTCGATATTATCTAACATTCGATATTACAACTTCGATATTACTACAATTCGATATTTATAATTCGATATAATGTCTATTCACCCTGCCACTAATGGTATGTCGGAGCAGTAGGGGAGATCAGGGGCAAATCTACAGTGCTTCTCACATCATATGCTCCTAATATAGATACCCCTGTCTTTTTTGAAGGACTGACGAGTATTATGGTGTCCTATGCCCACTATGACATTATATGGATGGGGGACTATAACTGTGTGCTGGATAAGGAGCTAGATAGTTCCAGGCAGACGATGCAACCATTAGGTAGAGCACCTAAAGCACTTTTTGGAAAGCATGGATATGTTACATTTAATAGAACTATGGAGGATAGTCCATGGTCAAACCAGGGGTTATTCTTTCTACTGCCCACCACATGGTACATTTTCTAGTATTGATTATTTGTTGGTACATCCAGAACAGGCTGCTGAGTTTGAGATGATACAGTACCTTGATTACACGCTGTCAGGTCAGACCCCCTTGGTAGCCAAGATGCGGGGGCTAGCATATGTGGCCCCCTGTCACAATGGAGATTCCCAACTCAGGCATACAGGGAGACGATTCGAGAAGCGGTGAGGGAGTTTTTCGACATTAACACAGGTTCGGTTACTTCAGGTGGAGTTCTATGGGAAGCTTTCAAATTCACTATTATTGGCAAATTTATGACTAGCATCTATGGGGTGAAACGATCATTGATACATATACAGTGACCAATCTGGAGTGTCAAATTGGGAATATTGACCGACAGGCACCACATACAGACGCGATCTGGGAAGACCGAAATGGATTACAAGAGGAACTTGAGGAGGGTTGGGATGTTTTGAGCCACCACGATTCTAAAACCTACACAATATTCAATATGAACAGGGTGACACACTGGGCCAGTTATTGGCATGGTTGGTTATTAGAGAGCTGGGAGGGAATTCAGTGGTCACTATAAATGATGGACAGGGAGTCACCTTCACAGCACATGAAGATATATTACGGCAATTTGCCCAATTTTAATTCTGCTTTATATACACAACAAGGTGAGCACAATGAGGTGGGTATGACAGCGATTTTGGATGAAGCCCGATTACCAGTGGCAGATAATGAGATGAGTGAGGTATTAATTGCCCCTATAGATGAAACGGACATGCGATGGGCTATCAAAGAAATGAGTACGGGGAAAACACCAGGGAATGATGGCTTGGTAGCTGAGTGTTATAAGGAATATGTTGATCTACTGTGCAAACTGTTATTAAACATGTATCGGGAAGCATCTGATCACGGGGTACTACCTGCTACATTGAGAGAGGCGTGTATAGTGATTTTACCTAAATCAGGGCGTGATACATCTGTGTGTGAATCATATCACTGGTTATCTATGATTAATGTACACGCAAAAATATTAGCGAAGATTTTGGCTCACCGCTTGACTGGAGTGGCTGGAGATCTGGTGCATCCTGATCAGGCGGGAATCGTGGGATGTCGAACCACCACCACTAATACATAGAAGGCCTATCTTATAATGGAGCAAAAGGAGAAGAACCTTGCACGTTTGCAAGTTTGGATGCACATTAAGCCTTTGATACTGTTAACTGGCATCTTATGATGTGTGTATTAAGACTGCATAATTTAGGAGACACTTATTTCAAATGGATACAGCTACTCTATACAGATAGTAGAGCAAGGGTGATGGTGGGAAATAGACTCTCAGTCAGTTGGCCGGTGCAACGGGGGACCAGGCAGGGTTGCACATTGTCACCGCTGATTTTTGTGTTGATCATTGAGCCTCTGGCAAGATTGAAACGATCTCGGCACGAAGGAGAGGAAGTATTGATAGGCACTAAAAAGGAAATTATTTCTTTCTATGCTAATGACATTCTGTTGACTTTGTGAGAACCTGAACATACTTAGCAGATGGTGCATAACACTATTGCAGCAGTGGGGGTTTATTCAGGGTTTATGCTAAACGCAGACAAAACTGTTATTTACCCGATACAGGCACCTAATCTGCGGGACAAATCTTTTTCTAGTATTCGTCTACAGAAAACTCCCATTAAATATCTGGGAGTGTATTTGAGCTCCAACGTCACTGAAATCCATGATGCCAATGTGGGGGCCTTGCTAGTAGGTGTGGAGCGTAGCATCCAGCGATGGTTGAAGTTTCCTTTGTCACTTATGGGGCAAATAGCGCTTAGCAAGATGATACTTTTACCCCGTGTATTATATGTTTTACAGCATACGCCAATGTGTATTTCAGAAGCCTGCTTTAGATGATTAGATGACTTGCTTTGCCTATTATACTGGGGTACAGGAAAAGTAGGTATTAGGCTAAAGGTGTTGCAGTTACCTTGGGATAATGGAGGACTACAGGCCCCACATTTTGGGTGCTATTATCAAGCCTCCCACTTACAACATGTAGCCACGTGGTTTATGGACCAGTGCATGGATCCAGTAACGGATATGTTGGCACGGCTGATTAAACCACGTGAACTCTTGACTCTGCTGTTGGTCCATAGAAGGAAGAGGAAGCTGTTTCCATTACAGATTTGCACATTATTGAATATACAGGAACAAGCTACGAAAGATAAATGTGCCAACTATATATAGTTCCAACAGCTAATACCATGGCTGACAGATATCATTCCCATGCTACTGGTGTTTTTGCGACGTGGGAGGGAGAGTAGCTTTCCACGCACACTTTGGGATTTTTCCTAAGATGGCGGTTTGATGAGCTACACCACCTTCTATGTTAAATGGGACCTGCCCCGGGGGCATTTCTTGGCCTATGCTGGACTGGCAGCGGCAAGTCGTAAGGCCTGGGAAGGATTTCCACAGAAACCAGATACGCATGTCCTCAGTCAGGCCCTACCAGATAGGGGTGAGGGGGCAAACTTATTACCAGGATATACTCACTACTCCTACCGAAGAATACACCCTGCATGGGTACATTACATTCACAACGGGAGGCAGATATTGGTGAGACGTTACGAGACAGGGAGTGGAAGGATATCATAGGAAACTGTAGTAAGGTCTCCCGCAGTGCGAGGCATAAATTGATTCACTATAAATGCGTACATAGTGACTATGTTACACTGAGCTTGTTACACAAGGTGGGCCCCACTAAGTCAGATAGCTGTCATAAGTGTAGACATGTTATAGGGACATATATACATATGCGGTTGGAATGTCCAGGGATACAGGAGTTTTGGGAAGAGATCATCACAAGTCTGAAATATTTAAGAGGGTTACCTTTGCAATGCTCTATCCAGGTATGTCTGCGAGGCTTAATATCTCATACTAGAGTGACTAAACATGCTGAAAAAATTGCTGAATTAAGATTGTTGGTTGCAAAAAATGTATAGCAAAATGTTCAATTACGCCTAGATTGCCTACGAGTAAACACTGGCTATGATAGTATATACGCTGGCTGCGGGCTGAATGCGAGGTAAGATGAAAATTGGTTTGCACTGGGCAAGGTCAAGATGGTAGGATGATAAGGGAACTGGTAGAGATACAAATTCAACTAATTATAGATGATTCACCAATGACACCTAATTTTAACACAACTGAAACATGAGAATGTACTACTACTCATTTACTTGTGTTTATGCTCATGTATATGTTATTGCTCTGTATTTGCACCTGATGTTTTGTTCTTGGATAATATTGGAAATTTGCAAATCGCTTATATGATTCGCTCCCAAGTGGATGAGGAGAATGGGAGGGGGATGGGTGGGAATGGTTGAAATCCATCACTGTGTTGATGTAAAATACAATAATAATATATTTTAGAAAAAACACCAGGAAGCCTTTGTCTGGTAGCAAAACATTCAGTAAATAATATATAGAATTCTAGATGGATAACAGTGGATTACGGCGAAGCTTGAGTTGTCTATGATGTCACTTAGAACCTCAAGGTGAAGAACATGCCTAAAATTTACTATTTACCCATCTATAATTTTATGTTATGTATGGCCCCCAAAATCATCTGTCCCTACTTTCAACTACTTCGCAGGGGCAGAGGGATAATGAAGGAGTTATTCATAACATGGCCTTTTTTTGTGTCCCAAAATGTAAATAAAATTAAACAAATACCTGGCCCCCTGCCACCCACCCCCCACAGCTCTCTGTGCCCTCTCCTCCAGAAGCTGCGTTCCCTGGTTTCCAGCACAGTTTTGCCAGGCTGGAGTTCCTTTATGACGTAGCAACAGTGGGTAACAGCTTTTGTTTACAACTGTTGCTGCATCATAGAAGTGAGTTACTGGATTGGAATCTAGTTACTCAAGCTAGTAGTTCTCTACTAGAGCCATACATCACAAATAAATAAATAACCAAATATTACTCTTTATGACATTCCATATCATCTAAGAAGACTGTGAGTGTACCATCCTATACTTTGGTTTGGAGAAGGGACGGATAATTCCCCTAAGATCAAGGCACTTCCCTGTTTTCCCCAATAGCAAACTGCTTATTCCATTGTTTTGCATGTGTACTGAAAGTAAATCAACGTGTATGTGTCACTACAATGACATTCAGCAGCAAATACTGCACGATTGCTGTGCAAAAAGCCATTTGCAAAGAGAACTAAGTGGCTAAGATTAATGACGTTTGTCACTTAAAGAGAGTACATTTGAGAAATTTGGTATAAAAATGTACATTTCAGCAATAAGCCGGGTATTTCAGGCTATCCCGAATAATGTACAAAAGTGCCTTGAAGACAGAGGAGCGTAACGTAGGCCCCTGCAGCCCCTGTGTCACAGAGGGATCCCTGACCTTACAGGGACCCCCCAAACATTCAGCCCAAGGCCAATGAATATCTGTGAGATATAGGAGACTCAGGGGCCCCTCTTCTTATTTTGCAGGGTGGGGGCATCATTTTACATTACGCCACTGTAAAGATATAGCATGTACAAAAATACTTAGAAAAGAGGGTGTCAGGTGTAGACTTAGCTGCCTGGAGGAAAACTCTGCTTATCGGGTGATACCTAGACTCTACCTCAGCTCATGTAAGGAACGTGCGATAAGCGGTGTAACTTTGAAAATACCACTATTAGTACCAACCAGCAAAGATAAGAGTAACCTTGATTTAAAAAAAACACCTTGATGGTTTGACTAGCAAGCTAGATTTCAAGAAGCAGACTATAGAGTTTGTGAGTGAGTGAGTGACATATTTATAAAGCGCACGATTGCCGTGGGGTCTTGGCGCTAGGAGTGACTTGTTGCAGTTGCCCAGGCTCAACTGAAGTTTATTGCGGGGGGAAAAGCCAGGTCTTAACCAGTTTCCTAAAGAGAAGCCTGTTGGACTGTAGCTTAATAGTGGTTGGTAGCTTGATCCACAATTTGGCTGCTCGAGGAGAGAGGCTTTTGCCTCCCCATCTGGTGTTTTGCATTTTGGGAACCTGTACTAGCCCTGTGTTGGCTGATCTAAGAATCCGCCGCGGGGAGTACTAGGAGAATAGTTTCTGAATATCCGTAGCTCCCCCACCATACAGCGCCTTATGCACAAGACAGAGAGCTTTGAATTCTACTCGCTGTTGGATTGGGAGCCAATGAAGCTGCCTGATGCTAGCGGAAATGGAGTGATATTTGGGAATATCAAGTAATACTCGCGCTGCAGCATTCTGCAAGGACTTAGGGGGTCATTATGATGTCGGGCGGATCGCCGCCGCCCGAATGGCGGTGGCGATCCGCCCGCCATTTTCGACCGCCCGCCTAACATTTCCCCCGCCATATTACGATGGCGGTGGGGACCCAGACGGACGGAAAGACCGTCCGCCAGTTTTCCGCCGGTAGGCAATCCGCCTGATTGCCTACCGGGCGGAAAAGGCCTGCAATATGGTGGCGGTGCCTTGCGGGCACCGCCATCCATATTACGATGATGCGGTCTCATGCCTTTCCATGGCGGAGACTCCGCCATGGAAAGGCATTCGGAGAATGCCTTTGGGGGCCCGTTGCGGGCCCCCAGGTGGTTGGGGGGGTGGGTGGCTGCACTTGGGGGGTACCCATGGTACCCCATGACATTTGCATGCACAAGGTGGCAGGCACCGGCGGTGCCTGTCACGTTGTGCATGCAAAAGCACAACATGCCCTTTTAACATTGTGGCGGGTGCTGAATACAGCACCGCCCGCCACAATGTTAAATATACAGGATGCGACCACCATGGTGGCGGTCACATCCTAATAGGCACAGCGGGACCGCCGCACCTCTTGCGGGCGGTCCCTTTTTCTGTTGCGATGGCGGGCGGACTTTGTCCGCCCGCCATCGTAATGACCCCCTTAGTTTGGCGGTCTGGCATTTGTCAATTCCCAAGAATAACGCATTGCCATAGTCAAATTTTGAGAGGACAAGGGCTCCTATTACTGCTTTCCTGAGGCTTACTGGAATGAAAGGCAAGATTTTCCGCAAAATTTTCAATATAAAGAAGCAGGAGGAGGTTAGGTGATTAATCTGTTTTGCAAAACTTAGTTCATTGTCAAATATTATTCCAAGATTTCTTGCCTTAGTAGATGGAACGGGGCAGTTACCTGCCTCAGCTGGCCACCACAATTGGCTCCATACCGATAGACCCTGCCCAAACTCCATGACCTCAGTTTTCTCAGTATTAAGCTTGAGAAAATTTAGATTCATCCAGGCCATATTGGAATTTAGACAGTTGTGAAAGCTGACGGCTGTGGCGTCCACCCTCTGCGCGACAGATACAACTATCTGGGTATCGTCCGCGTATGAGATCAGCGTAAGACCGTGATCTTTGATTAGTTTAGCCAGGGGGGTGACATAGATATTGAACAAGGTTGGTGACAAAGCTGAGCCCTGTGGTACTCCACAAGGGAGGCAGAAGTTTTCTAATTTGAGATTATGCCAGTAGATCGTCTCCTCCCTGGATGCCATGAAAGATGAGAGTAGGGTTAATGCCGTCTCTTTAATACCTATTGCCTTCAGCCGCCGCATCAGTACCGTATGGTTAATGGTATCAAATGCTGCTGATAGGTCAAGCAGGATAAGGACGGCTCTTCCCCCCCATCAAGCTGTCTACGGATCTCCTCTGTGGCCATAATCAGGGCTGACTCTGTGCAATGGCGAGATCTAAAACCATGTTGGGTGGAATCTAAGAGATTGTTGCAGTCTAAGTATTTGGTGAGTTCCATGTTAATTGATTTTTCTAGGATTTTAGCCGGTATTGGTAGACACGATATTGGGCGATAGTGTTTCACCTCAGTGGGATCCAAGGCGGGTTTCTTCAGGATAGGCCTAATACATGCCTTTTTCCATGACTGTGGGAAAGTCCAAGAACTAATAACCTCGTTTAAGAGAGGGGCCAAATGTGCACTGATTTTTTCAGAGACCAGATGCAAGATGGCAGGAGGACATGGGTCAGTAGGAGAGCCTGACTTGGTCAATAGTAGCAGATCATAAACTTTCTCTATCGTTAGAGTAGAGAACCTAGACAAGCTACTGTGGGTTGGATTATCTTCCATGGTATTTTCTTTGTTTTCAATGGAATTGGGTAACGTCTTAAGGAGTTCATTATAAACTAGCTGTACTTTGGTTTGAAAAAAGGTAGCAATCTTGTCACAGAAATTTTGATCAGGTGTAAATTGGTTGTCCTGCTGCCGTTTGGAAAGAACCGTAACTGTTTTGAAAAGCTCCTTGGAGGAGTTTTTGGCCGCGTCTATTTTTGTTGTAAAAAATGAATCACTGACAAAATATCGACCTCAAAAATATCGAGGTACAAAAATACCGTGACAACAATATCGAAGTCAAGAATATCGACATCCTATCTACATCATGGTAAGTACAAAAATATCGGAAAAAAAATATCGATGTCAAAAATATCGTTGTAAAAATATCGGTTTTTTTAAATGTTAAAAAAATAATCTAAAATAAAGTAAATAATACATATAATTAAAAGAAACATAGTTAAAATTATTTAAAAATGTTTAAAAATAAAAACTGATACATATAGGGGCCGATTCCGATTCGGGCCGGAAATCTCTCCGACCGAGCCGGACCCGGAGAGATTTCCGACCGAATCGGACCCGTGCAGTCCGACCGAACGAGTACGATGCGCACGTATGCCATCGGACTCGAAGTCGGTCGGACTCCCATTGAAGTCAATGGGAGCCTGTCGTACAACGCGTACGCGGGCTCCCATTGACTCAATGGGTGCGATGCGGACAAGTGCGCTCCCTACAGCGTGTACGCGGCGAGGCGACTCGCGCCGTACACGCACAGGTAGGGGGGACCCATGGGTCCCCCTGTGTGCGACTCACTCGGCTACGCGTACAGGGGTCCGACACGGACCCCCAAAGTACGGCTCCGACTGCTCTTTCGAGCCGGAGTGCGCGGCTCAGTCGGACTGCTCGCGGCGCGCATCGTACTTACCCGGCCGGGAACGTCTCCATTGCGCGGTGCGAGTCGAATCCGAGCGAAGTCGGTCGGTGCGGTTCGAGCCGGGAACGAAGTCGGTCGGAGCGGTCGGGACGCCCGGACGGAGTCGGTCGGCGAATCCGCATCGTACTCGCTCGGCCGGACCCGCGTACGATTCGGTCGGGAAACAGGGCTCCGAATCGGATCCGGTAAATCCGAATCCGATTCGGAGCCCTACCGGCCGAGATCGGAATCGGCCCCATAATGTTAAAATAAATTAAACATATACATATAAAATATAATATATATACTTACTTAATAATATTCATAAATAATTATTTTAATAACTTATAAATTGTTAAAAATATTTTATAAATTATAAATACAGACACACATACAAAAATAATATTATTAAAAATTTTAAAAATATATCTAACAAATTAAAAAAAATATATATATTTTTTAATTTTTGTAAAATAAATTATACACAACATTAAGTAAAACAATACAGAAAAATATTGGATAGTGGAGGGAAAAAAAATACTATTCCCACTCCAAAGAGTGCAACAGTAGGGAAAGTGTTGGATAGCGTAGGGGCAAAAATTACTATTCCTACTCCAAAGAGTGCAACAGTAGGGAAAGTATTGGATAGCGTAGGGGTAAAAATTACTATTCCAACTCCAGAGAGTGCAACAGTAGGGAAAGTGTTGGATAGCGTAGGGGTAAAAATTGCTATTCCCACTCCAGATAGTGCAACAGTAGGGAAAGTGTTGGATAGCGTAGAGCTAAAAATTACTATTCCCACTCCAGAGAGTGCAACAGTAGGGAAAGTGTTGGATAGCGAAAGGATTAAAATTACTATTCCCACTCCAGTGAGTGCAACAGTAGGGGAAAGTGTGAGATATTGTAAGGGTAAAAATTACTATCCCCACTCCAGTGAGTGCAACAGTAGGGAAAGTGTTGGATAGCGTAGGGGTAAAAATTACTATTCCCACTCCAGAGAGTGCAACAGTAGGGAAAGTGTTGGATAGCGAAAGGGTTAAAATTACTATTCCCACTCCAGTAAGTGCAACAGTAGGGAAAGTGTTGGATAGCGTAGGGGTAAAAATTACTATTCCCACTCCAATGAGTGCAACAGTAGGGAAAGTGTTGCCTAGCGTAGAGGTAAAAATTACTATTCCCACGCCACAGAGTGCAACAGTAGGGAAAGTGTTGGATAGCGTAGGGGTTATAATTGCTATTCTAACTCCAGAAAGTGCAACAGTAGAGAAAGTGTTGGATAGGGTGGGGGTAAAAATTACTATTCCAACTCCAGAGAGTGCAACAGTAGGGAAAGTGTTGGATAGCGTAGGGGTAAAAGTTACTATTTCCACTCCAGAGAGTGCAACAGTAGGGAAAGTGTTGGATAGCGTAGGGGTAAAAATTACTATTCCCACTCCAGAGAGTACAACAGTAGGGAAAGTGTTGGATAGCGTAGGGGTTAAAAATAACATACTTATCAATTAAATAATTTTTCAATTAAATAATGATTTATTAATAAATTAACAATAAATTAATTATAAATACCAATAAATGAAAATTAATAATTACTTTAATAACATTAAATTTCTTCCCACAATATTCCCCAATAAACACAAAACCCACTCCACATAAAATTTAACACAATTAATATAATTATCAATCAATTACTAAAAATTAATTACCAATTAATAATTAATAAACAATAAATTAATTATCAATACCAAAAATAAAAATTATTAATTACTTTATTATAATTAATTTACTTCCCACCCTATTCCCCTATAAACCCACAACCCGCTCCAATAAAAAATTTATACAATTAATATAATTGTCAATTAATCAATTCATAAAAATTAATTACCAATTAATAATTAATTAACAATAAATTAAATATCAATAACAATAAATAAAAATTAATAATTACTTAATTACAATTAAATTACTTCCCACCCTATTCCCCTATAAACCCACAACCCGCTACGGTACTAAAACGCAAAATTTACTTTAAAAAAAATTACTAACTTCTAAACAATTAATACACATATTTAAAAAAATAATACAAAACATAACAAAACGTGAAACACATACGTATAAAATACATACTAAAATACATAACACTAACATAAACATCAATATTATTAACATCGATATTTTTACTATCGATGTTAATAACTTCGATATTAACAAAAACGATATTTCTTACCTTCAGGTCGATATTCTGGTCACCGATATTCTTGATGTCGATATTCTGTCCCTACGATATTTAAAACTCGATATTAATGTAGGTCGATATTTAAAATTCGATATTTTGTCTGTGCACCGTCAAAAATACGGTTTTAGCTTTTTTGATAGCTTCTTGTATTCCTCCAGGACTAGACTATAGGCCACTTTGCGTTCCGTACTATAATCTATCCTCCATAACCGTTCGAATCGCCTACATTTGGATTTGATAAGTCTGAGATCTGCGTTATACCAGGGTGCGGACGCATGGCTTCTTCGAGATTTCTTAGTTATTTCCGGAGCTAACTGGTCTACTGATGACCTAATCCAGTCATCAAATTTGCTAGCTGCCCTGTCGATGTCAGAGACATCATTATTTATTTATTTATTTATTTATTTATTTTTTAAATTTATATCAGGCGCAACAGCTACCCAAAAGGGTTTCCCGGCGCCAACCAGAGAAGGAACAAGAAAAGAAACTACTGATTGAACAACCAGGTTTTGAGCGTTTTACGAAAGCGCGTGTTAATGGTTTCACTCCGGAGTGATAGAGGAAGAGCATTCCACAAAGAGGGGCCTAGGTAGGCAAAGGAGCGACCGCCCATACGGGACAGTCTAATCCTCGGCACCATAAATTTTGCCTGAGTGGTGGAGCGAAGAGTACGTGCAGGCAGATAGGGTTTAACTAGTTTCTGCAGATACTGAGGAGCCGTACCCTGCTTGACCCTGAACATATAGCTCAGCGCTTTAAACTTGATCCGACTCTCGACTTTGAACCAGTGGAGGTCTCTCAAGGAACCCGAGATGGAGGCCGCTCTAGGAACTTGGCAAAGCAATCTTGCCGCAGAATTCTGCACCAGCTGCAGTTTGCGTGTCACATCTTTATTGGCTCCTAAATAGAGAATGTTACCGGAGTCCAGTCTAGATGTTACCAGTGCCTGGACTACGGTTCTCTGGGTGGAGCTGGGCAGCATCCATACAATTTTCTTCAGCCATTTCAGGATGGTGAAGCAAGTTGCAGCCACCTTCACGGCTTGTTGACGCATAGATAAAGAGTCGTCAATAATAAAGCCAAGGTTGCGGACATGATGCGAGGGGCGAGGCAAAGCACCCATTTCTGCAGGCCAATGGTGAGTTCACCAAAGATCTTTGTTTTTTCCCAAGATAAGGACCTCAGTTTTATCACCATTAAGTTTAAGAAAGTTGGCCTGCATCCAGGATGCAATTTTGCTCAGCCCAGCCCGCAAAACCGATGGTTCCGACTCATTCCCCGCAGAGAAAGAGAAAATAATCTGGGTGTCATCGGCGTAAGAAAATAAGGACAACCCAGCGTCCTCTGCAATCATTGCCAGGGGTTTGACATAGATGTTAAATAATAGGGGACTAAGAATAGACCCCTGAGGAACCCCATAGGGAGAGGAGTGGACACTGGAGGTGGCTACAGAAGAGAAGACCTGAAACGTGCGGTCGGTAAGAAAATAAATTAGCCATCCGAGTGCCACATCTGTAATCCCCAGAGACTGTAGGGCCCTTATTAGCACGGCGTGAGACACTGTGTCAAAGGCCGCGCTTAGATCGAGTAAAATAAGGGCCACCGTGTCTCCGGCGTCCAAGCGAAGGCGTAACATTTCAGTGACGCCGAGAAGAGTGGTTTCAGTTGAGAAGCCAGCTCTAAAACCAGATTGTGATGGATGGAGGAATTTTTGAGTTTCGACGAAGTTAGATAGCTGCCCATTAATATGCTTTTCCAGGACCTTGGAAAGTGCTGGAAGCAAGGAGATAGGCCGATAATTCGAGGAAAGAGTGGGATCGGCATTAGCCTTCTTCAATAAAGGGAGGACCATTGCATGCTTCCAATCAGAAGGAACGGTGGCCTCCTTTAAGGAGGAATTAAGAAGCTACATCATTATTGTAAGAGAAGGTAGTTCAAGCTGCCGTAGAACTGATATAGGAAGGAGATCGCAGGGGGAACCTGATTTAATGCTACCTAGGTACTGTCTGAAGGCCATAATGTCTAATGGTAACCAAGATTCCAGCTTATTAGCAGGTTCTGTATGGCAGGTGTCTTTACATTGAAACGTACCGACTTCTTGAAAGTTGTTAGATGGCAATAAGATTGAATTTGCTACTCCGTTGCCATTCAGTGTTGAGTATATTATTTCCACTTTGTTATTAAAAAATTGCGCAAGATCCTCACATTGCCCTTCATTCAGGCTAGGAGGAACGGGCTGAGTTCCAGAGCCTGATAATTCCTTCACCATTTTAAACAGTGTTTTAGAGCATTTCTGTGCGCCAATGATGGTGGAGGAGACATAGTCAGCACGGGCTGCCCTACAGAGGGAGTGATAATCTCTCTTAGCTCGTACGTAGGCGAGTTTGGAATCCGGTGCGTAGTCCCTCCTCCAACGTCTTTCCATATTTTTACATTTTGTTTTCTCAGTTTTTAACTTATCAGTGAACCAAGGGGCAGGGGGGAGATGCGTCTTCACTCTCTTAATGTAGGGTGGAAGGCTAACATCAATGGTTTTCCGAATCCACTCCTGAATGGCCACTGAGTCGGACATAAGCACTTGATTAAGGGTGGGGACATTAATGGATAGAAGCTTGTTAAAGGCTTCAATGTCCAACTTTCCCCAGTTCCTAATGGGTTTTTGAATGGCGGGAGTGGGAACTGGCAAGTTAACTAATAGCTCTAGCCTGAAGCCGACCGAAAAGTGGTCAGACCAACAGAGTGGAGTTGCTGTGGTGCAAACAATATTCAGTAAAGTGGAAAAAATAGGGTCCAGTAGATGGCCAGCAGTGTGAGTGGGACCTGAGTTACAAAGCAGCATATTCATTGCTGCCAAATCGGAAATAAAGGTATTACTAATTGCACAAGAGGGATCATCCAAATGGAGGTTAAGATCCCCCAATATGGAAAAATTGGCAGAACTAAGAAGGAAAGGAGTAACTAGGTCTGGAAAAGCTGAAGCCCATTGCCCAGATAACCCTGGTGGGCGATAGACCAGTATCCCCGAAAAGGTAAAATGAGGGGTAAGGGTCAGTTTAAATAAAGCAGCTTCGCAACCAGTAACAGACAGACCTTCAAATTTACAGCTATAAGACTTGTTGTAGATTGTAGCAATCCCTCCGCCTATTCTGAGATCTCTGTCTTTCCTGACTATGGCGTAATTAGAAGGCAGAGCTGCAGCTACATCAGGGCCAGAGCTAGCATGGAGCCATGTTTCTGTGAGAAAGATAGCATCAGGCTGTTTGTTCATCAAGAAATCAAAGATATCGGCTTGGTGTTTAGGGAAAGAGCGGCAGTTAATGCTAAAAAAAGAAAAGTCTTCAGTGACTGGGACGCCACATTTAGAGTGCAAGTTTTCATGCAATTTAACAGAAGTTAAGGTGCTGCGCTCCCTGCATAATCCTGTATGTAGTGAGAAGTTGCAGCCCAGACAAGAGACAACATCATCCTCAGGGCAGAGTAGCGTGCAATCAATGCGCGGATTTTTGCGGTACTCCAACAGCAGTGCAGAGGAATATCTTATGGGATCCCTGCTAATTAGACCAGGGGTCCTGGCCCCTGGTCCCGCTCGGGCTCGGAGGGGCGCAGACGGGCTTGCCTTTGGCGCGCCTTCGGCGCGCCGCCGGCGCGCCCGCTGCGCGCGTCCGATCGCGGGCCATTAAATAGGGTGGAGTCAGGGCGTCGTGCAGCGACTAGAGCGCTGACCGGGGGGAACGTGTGGGGAAAGGAAAATGGCCAACCGTAACCACGTAAGCCCCGTAATGTGCAAAGAGCAAGTGGCGAAAAACCAGACTCAATGCAGACTGAGTGCAGGTGATGCCACGAATAACACAGTAAAACTTAATGATTAAAATCAGATCGTTCACAAGTAAGTTAAAATATCCCCAAAGCGTTTCAAATTCATTTCATAAGATAGCGTAGCAGCAGTGTAAATAGCAGCAATTACATACAGACAGAGCAACAAACAAGTGAGCCTTCTCCTTGGGGGGGTTCCTCGGAAGGACTACTTCCAATTCTCTTTTTTGAATTCTGTTCCAGGGTCGAGATTTGACAGGAGGTGAACTGTTCAGGTGGGAGCTGTTTTTTCTCAGGATTAGTACATTAAAATATACTGCTTTATGATCAGTCCATGGCAGGGGCAGAGTGTCAGAGTGTCTTGTCACAACAGGGTCCAGAACATGATAAATGCAATTCTCAGCACATGCATGATTATAAAAGACATTTCATTATTAATAATTGCACACGAAAATGTGTATGTTTTTTCTGGTCTTTGTCTTTAATTTTCTGCGTCCAGCCAACAAGTGTTTTGTCGATAGGGAAATACCCCGCGACTTCTTCAGGGCTATAAGAACATGATAAAAACTATTTCAAATTCCAACCATATACAGCATATTATGCATTGCATTTAACACATGGTGAAGAAACATCTTACCACTGTGAAGTATCCTTTCAGTTGATGTGAACATCAAAAGGAGATATCACAATCAATTTTGTACTGTGGAAACCCATGCATAAAATATTCTTTATATGTAAATGTTATAGCACTATATTAGCAGCCCCTAATTACGTGGTGTCAACTACATCACCCCATCTCAGTGACTCCATTTGGTGGTGCCCAACATCTCAAACCCTCCAAATCTACCTGTAATATTTGGGTGAAACCTGGAGATCAACACGGATATTATCCCCACATCTCTCTAAATAATAAGAGAGCCTACTTGTCAGGCTCGCAATTTCTGTCTTCGTCTCCCATCTGTAATGGAGAGTGCATCAAAACCATCCCTGGTGATTTGATCTGTAGATACATTTGCTCATCAAATATATAATCCCTCTCTCAATCTTTCCCAATATTGTCCAGCTTTTTTTACCTCTCCGCCGGTTCTACTTCTGTCCCAGCTGTTCATATATTATTGTCCTCTCCATTGTTTTGATTGTATTTCAATGTGGTGTTACCCTGTCAATCAAATTTCATATATTACTCAATATTAGAGTCCATAGTGCATCATTATAGTGCGTATCCAAATGGTGTGGAAATTTATACCATCTTACCCATACTACGGATGGTGTTCCAAATAACTTCGATCCAGTCGAGTATCAAGCGATCCGCACTTTTAAAACTTTCAGTGTAATCTCCTGCAAGTTAACATGTCAAAACATCTTTGTATCAGTTTCCCGCTATATTTAATGCGCACCCCTGAGCCTCATAACGGCTCCAAAACCGGCTTGTTACACGTACCTGTCAGCGAGTACGCTCGTGTACATATCTCCCGCGAAAGTGTTGTCGTCGGAGACCCGGAAGAGGATACTAATCCTTGTTCCAGTACTACTTCACCAGTTCTTCTCTTGACAACTAGACCGCCCACATCCTAATCTGAGCATGAGGGCCTATCCAATGGCGGTTTCTATGGAACTCTTCTATGTCTATCCTAAATGCGCTCTCGTGTATCGGGCACCAAGTAAAATCTCCTTTTCTGTAGAAACATAGTTGACCCATTATCCCCCGTGTTGTATGGATAATTCTTTTTCCACATGTATTGCGTTAAATAGCTTCCCGCATGATCAGAATCGGAATGCCTACATGATTCCAATCAATCAAGTAGAACCGCCGGAGAGGTAAAAAAGCTGGACAATATTGGGAAAGATTGAGAGAGGGATTATATATTTGATGAGCAAATGTGATCTACAGATCAAATCACCAGGGATGGTTTTGATGCGCTCTCCATTACAGGTGAGAGACGAAGACAGAAATTGCGAGCCTTGCAGGTAGGCTCTTATATTATTTAGAGAGATGTGGGGATAATTTCCGTGTTGATCTCCAGGTTTCACACAAATATTAGAGTTGGCTTTGGAGGGTTTGAGATGTTGGGCACCACCAAATGGAGTCACTGAGATGGGGTGACGTAGTTGACACCACATAGTTAGGGGCTGCTAATATGATGCAATAACATTTAAATAGAAAGAATATTTCATGCATGGTTTTCCATACTACAAAATTGATTGTGATATCTCCTTTTTATGTTCACAACAACTGAAAGGCTACTTCACAGTGGTAAGATGTTTCTGCACTATGTGTCAAATGCAATGCATAATATACTGTATATGGTTGGAATTTGAAATTGGTCTTATCATGTTCTTATAGCCCTGAAGAAGTTGCGGGGTATTCCCCTATCGACGAAACACGTGTTGGCTGGGCGCAGAAAATTAAAGACAAAGACCAGAAAAAACATACAAATTTTCGTGTGCGATTATTAATAATGAAATGTCTTTTATAATCATGCGTGTGCTGAGGATTGCATTTATCTTGCAAGGACCTATGGGTCACGATTCTGGGGGTTTAGGGTGATTCCCGTCCCCTGGAGCACCGCAGTAAATTGGGTCTGTGAAACATAATTAAGACGTAATTTTGTGAGTGCCAGAAATTTCCTAGTAGAAACTCACCCCAGTAGGATAAAAAACTAAGGGGTCTATTACGATGGCGGTCGGATGTCCACCGCCGGGCCGGCGGTGGCGCCCGCCGTACCGGCGGTGGACATCTGCCGGCCATCGCAACCAAGAAAACCGCCGGTCATATTAGGATGGTGGTGGTGACAGCGGCGGTGGGAAATTCCGACCGCCGCTTTTCCGCCGGTTGCCATCCGCACTCCTGCCTGGCGGATGGAGCAGGACCGGGATAATGGTGGCGGTGCAGAGCAGGCTCTGCCGGCAAGATTATGATGCCGGCGGTAGCCAGCCTTTCCTCAGCGGTCAAACCGCCATGGAAAGGCATCCGGTGATTGTCTTCCGGGGGCCCATTGCGGTCCCCCAATGTGTTGGGGTAGGTGGGGTGCACTGGCGGGGTACCCATGGTCCCCCCCTACATTTCCCTGTACCAGGTGGCAGGCACTGTGCAGTGCCTGCCATGCAGTGCAGGGAAATGCAGGACATGCTCCTTTCGGCATCGCGGCGGTGCTGCGGGCAGCAGCAATCGCCGCAATGTTAATGCCCGCAATCAGACCGCCGTGGTAGGAATTCGACCGCAGGTCATCGTAATTTGACCGGCGGTGATGTTGCGGTACATGCGGGCGGTCTTTTCCCGCTACCATGGCGGTCGGGGAGGTTTCCCGACCGCCATCGTAATAGGCCCCTAAGGGTCCAGAACATACTGGGCTTCATCAGTTAGACTGGCCCAGCGTCCAGATGTGCTGTGCTGAGGTGCACAAGGGAGAAACTCAGCCCCAAGCCACACCTACTAAGACTGGCCTGTTACTGCCATTGCTTAATTTGTGAAAGAAAGAATGCCGGGGCTTGAAGCTCTACTCAGAAGCCAGAGCAATTAAATGTTGGCATGTCGAAACCCACAGCTGGTAGTCTTAAATCCACCTTTTGCCTCTTTAATTCACTACCAGGCTCTCCGTGTCCCTTTATATCAACCTTGCAGGTTCCTGCTTTCTCCCTTTTTGGCGGTTTTGCAGTCTTTCTCTTGCTCCATCTTTCCGATCTGTGTGTGTTTTTTCCCTCTCTTGAGCTCAGTAAATATCTGATGTGGAAAAATAAGTGCTGGTCCCCAAAAATAAGTGCCAATGGCCCTCACTGGCAACCATCGGCTCAAATTAAGCACTGTTGATGACATTCTCTGCACTGGCGCTCAAACAAGCCTGCCTTGCAAAATGTAAATACTTGGTGCAGAAGTGAAAGAGCTCTGTCTAGTATATGATTTGTACTGGAAGCATATCCTTACAGCACAGATTTCTATGGATAGACAAATTCTGAAGTTCAGTGTGCATTGGAAATGTTCTGTGCACTACAGCACACATGCAATGCATTAGATCATTTGAGAAATTAACACATTTCCCCTTGTTCTCATTTGTTTCAAGTAGGCAGTAGTTTTTTACTCAAAACTCGGTCCATCTATCTTAGTAGTTTGGGCTTTGCATCAAAACCTATGACTGTTTACGCTGTAATGCCCCTTTGACACAAAGCAGCACAAATCATTATTTATGCCGAGAAAAGGTCACCCTTCCTTTGCAAAACACATTTTGCTCTGGATAGTAAATAGCAAGTGCAGCATTGCACCATTTGACCTCACTTTACACCAGCGCAAAAGCTTTAGTAAATGTGAACCAGAGTTTTCATAAAGTCGAAGCAGAGCGCTCATAACACAGGTAACAGCATTCAGGTACATTTTGGAAAGTTTATAGACCCTTGTTGATGAGCACATCAAAAGGATAATGAATCCTCAAATATGGCTATTACTATAGAGCTACCAAGTGTGCGTCCCTTGAATATCGAAACAACAATATCGATGGGACACAATGCCGAGCACAGAATATTAAAAATGAAATATCGACAGGTAAGTAAGTCTAGATTTTCTATACCTAATTCCATGTGCAGTACATATGTCCTTAAGCTACATCAGTGTGAAGTTAGGAATAGTGAATCTGTACTTCCCTATATGCACTTACCATTCCATATTTTGTCCCTCTATATTCTGTTCTTGATATTCTTGCTCCACAGTATTGTTGGTGTCGACATTCAGTAGTCCAGTGACTACCGAGTACTATCAAAATGGCAGAGTGATTCTGATTGGGGTTAAAAAAACCTTCAGAAAACGACAGCACTTAGGGCCCGATTCTGATGCGGTTAGGAAATCTTCCCGATCAAATCGGTTTGGAAATGGTTTCCGACCGATTCGGATCAGGAGAGTCCTACCGACCGAGTATGATGCATCCGGATGCTTCCAGATACGATTTGGTTGGACTCCCATTGACTTCTATGGGAAGCCTATGTTCCTAACCGCATCGTAATCTGGCCCTCGGTTGGGAAGACACGTTCCCGATCCGATTGGGAAGGAGCAAATGCCATTAGGAGGCCTTCCTAACCGCATCAGAATCGGGCCCTAGGTGGGAATGTTTTCCTAACCGCATCGGAATCAGGCCCTTAGTGTTTGACTAGCAACTTTTTACAAGTGACTTAAAATGTTATCCGACTATGGTTACTAAAAAGACCTTTATAAAAGAGTATCACCTTAGAACTACATTCTATATCTCCCCGTAGCAAAATGGACTGTTGTATGCAGCTTTCACTCTCATGATTCCTGGAGGGGCCCTCAAACTGCTGAAAAAACATTCAAAACCATTTAGAACACGCTGCCATACAAAACTGCGCGCTTTTATTCAAGCTGGCAGAAAATGTATTGGGAATTATCAGCCAAAATGCTGCAGATTAAATCTGCCAAGAGGAATACTAGAGACTTTCAACGAGGCAGCCAATTCCCCCAGACAGAGCAAACTTGATTACAGTGGATGATTTGATGGGCGAAGCTTGTTACAGTTCCGAGAAAGGGAAGATTTCGGACAGTATGCACTTCACCAAAATCTATCCGTGGTTTAATTCTTACAGAACACTTATCAGAAAACGCGTTCTTCTAGGTTCCAAGTCTATTAAATAGTATTCTTGAAGAATCTGAGGGCTTTAATTCTTATCTTATTGTCCTATTACAAGGTTACAAACCAGAGCTTCCAATTTATTTCTAAATAGGCACATATGCAAATTTCAATATTAGTAAATTAATTCGTCATTAACCCAAAAAATAAAGAAGAAGGAAAATAAATAAAGGAGAAAAAAACGTTCAATAGGTCTGGGGGTCATACACATCCATTGGTAATGATTAAGGGCCTTATTTAGATTTTGACGGTACTACTGGCTTTACTCCACAGCGGTGTCAGGAGTTCTCCGCCTCCGGCCTATGTTGCGGCGGAGGAGGAGCATTGCAGTAATAAAGAGGCTCTGTGAACGCTGAAGAGTGCTTTGCGTTATAGTGATCACGTGCGGCTCTTTCACATCCTGTTCACTTACCTTGTTGCTTCCGGGTCGGCGCGTCACGCTGTGGTCGCCATTACTCATCGGGCTGAAGTTCAGCGGCTCTCTCTGGCCCCTGGCTGCGTCCTCCTCGTCAGTGCTTCGGTACCCATCTCTGGCTTCTCCTGTAAAGGAAAAAGATAGAGAAAGAATCCTTTAAAGTATCCAGAGCGGCTGTAATGCAGTAAAAGTGCTCTGCGCTTGCAAAATATATTCTTATGAGTTACTTATCTGATTGTTGCCCCCACAGCTTTGAAGATCACGTTTTCTGTCTGTCTATTTTGATGAAACTGTAATATAGAAACAGTGCATTAGTGTCTCCTGAAGTTAAGGGGACGTATCAAATAGCCTGCATATTTTTTTGCAATTTTTTTATTTTAATTCAAGAGAATCCTGTTTATGCTTATGTTTTTATTCTATTAAGGTTTCATAACATTTTGTGCTATACTTAACACACTGCTACATCCTAATTGTAAGTGGGTGTTATACTGTTCTATTAATTTCTATTTCTCTGTTTGCTCTACCATGCTGTGATTACAAGATATGTCTCTATTCTCTCTTACAGATTGCACACTGTTCCTGTATATACTGTGATTGAGCTATCAGTGGAACAGGAGATTTAAACAGGGAGCAAGGCAGTTACAAAACATATGCTTTTAGAGAGAATTGTTGTTACTACTATAAATTACCACATACACTAACAAACATTTTCTGCTCTTTACATACAGGGAATATATATGACTGCATTGAACCTTACCTTCTTCCCTGGGCACATCGTGGGACAGTTTTTGTTTCTCTTCCCTTGTTTCCCCTCTTCCCCCATTACACCAGTTTTGCTTTGACGCTGTTGGGCATACTTGGTGGGTAAGGGAAGTTGGGACCTTTTCTTCTGAACTTGCATATCGTCCCTGCGTAAGCTACAGGTGAGATTTAACAAGCGGAGTATCCAAGTACTCTCTCAAGCTGACAGAAACCTGCCGCCCTCCCTATTTAGAAGTATCCAGACTGACTCTCCGTCCACATCGACAGAGTGTTTACCATCGCGTACGCGGCTCACCGCTGCAGGTGCGGCGGACTCCTCTACTGGCGAATAGTACTCCATCACAGTCAGGGAGGTGAGGTTGCGCCGAGCCTATTTAGATTTCACAGTTGTCCTGGCAGTGTTCTAGCGGTGGCTTGTTGACTGAGTGATTCCGTCGTAGGACGTGTTCAACATTAGTTTTGTGGCGGTAGGATGGATGCTAGCATCACACACCTGATGTGATTTGCTTGATTGTTTACACCTGCATAACACACTATTAAACACACTCCATTTCAGACCATGATCCTTTGCCATCCATCACAGCAGAACTTTGTACCAAAGCACTTTACCACTGAATTCAGTTTTTTTCTGTTTTTTGCTCTCTGATTCTTGTTCATTTACCTCTTTTTCTTTGTCATATTGTTAGTTATGTAATTTATTTAAGTTCATAATCTCAGAAAGGCAGGGAGGAATAATCCCTGTTTTACTGAGTTTAAATTGTCAGTCATGGTAGATGAAATCATTAGAATAGAGCCACAATTGTTTGGAGCCCAAGTACAAATTACAACTATAGCACAGAAACGACAAATGTGGGCCACAATAGTAGACTGAGTGAATGCAGTAGCAAACAACCTGCTCACACAGGAGGAAATTAGGAAGATGTGGAAAGACCTGTGGGAGCGAGTCTGTTCCCTGCCCTCCAACAGTCACTTGGAGGCCCAGAGGACTGGTGGTGGTTCTCCCAGGCCCCCCCTTCAGGCTCTTTCCCTGGAAGGAGAAGGTCTTGAAGATCCTACATACTGAAGGCTTTATAGGAATCCCTGGTGGAGTGGAGACTGGTAAGTTAGACTTTTCAAGGTGTCACTAAACCTAAATGTCCTGTTTGCTTTGAAGTAAGCTGTTGCTAATGTGTTTTGCAAATTTTCTTTAACATACAAATCTAAATTTATCAGTAACATCTTGTTTGGCTTGTTTGTTTGAATGTATTGTGTTGTATGTAAGATAACAGGTTTCAATCTCCATTACATTTTACATGATGTTATGGTGCTTGTAAGTGTTTGTACACCAAATAACAAATAACATATATGTGTTTCATTCTTGCCCCTAGGGCCGGACTGGCCGTAGCGGGCACCGGGCGTTTCCCCGGTGGGCCGCCAGGGTGGGGGCCAGTTTTGGCCCCCTGGGGGCCGTTTTTGTTACTAGGGGCCAGCAATATCGGCCCCCTGTAACAAAATCGGCCGAAACGGGCCCTTGCAAACAGCTCAGCGGCAACCCCTCTCCCCCAGGGGGGCTGGCCGAGCAGTTTGCCAGGGCCGGTTTCGGTGCCCAGTCCAGCCCTGCTTGCCCCTCTCTCCCTCCCCACCCTGACAGAAGAAAATGTTGCGATATTAGGGGCGGACATTACTGAGCAGGAAGCGAGGAGGGCCATTAAAGACCTAGCCAGGGGCAAACCCCCAGGAACAGTCGGGCTCCCTGCCGAATTCTATGCTGCCTCTATGGAGGAACTACCCCCAAGATTGGTGAAGCTGTATGAGGCGGTGAGAGAGGAGGAAGTACTCCCAAGCACTACAAGAGAGGCACTTGTAATACCACTGCTTAAACCGGGTAAATCACCTCTAGACTGCACGGCCTACAGGCCATTATCTATACTTAATTTGGACTTTAAAATATTAAGCAAGATCCTAATGATGAGACTCCTCCTATTTATGACTACAATGGCAATCCCTGAACCAACAGTCTGAAATCGTTATTCTAGCACTGATAACATGTCATTTCATGAGGTAGAAATCCCTAGAGGTTTGACTACACTAAACAATGGGGTAAATAAGGGACTGTCCCTAATTTCATGGAACTTGGCAGGGATTCACTCAAAACTCCTAGATCCAGGCTGGCATGCTTTTATAGGTAGCAATGACATCTGTATCTTCCAGCAGACATATGCAATGGACAGGGTATACATAAATGGTTATACAACTTATAGTGTTGAATCTATTGCGCCTAAAAAATCTGGCAGAGCTAGCGGGGGTCAGGTATTTCTTGTAAGGAACACCTTAGCATGTAAATATAAACAGCTAGCAATTAACTCACCTGACATATTGGGGATCCAGCTCACCTTTCCCACCGGCTTAAATCTGACTGTGTTTAATGTTTATGCCAGGTCGGAATCCCATTGCAATGAGTCTCTGGTTCTATCCTTGCTAGATGATTTAGTCGGAGTATTCCAAAGTAACTCTAAAGTTATAGTAGCTGGGGATTTTAATGCTTCCTTTGAACCCTCCCTCCTATTAAATACTCTACTAGAGGAAGAGGATGAGGCTTGGGGTATCCCAAATTTGGCATTGACTACTGGTAACCACCGTTCAACAGCTGTATCTTTCCAGATCGCATCACTGGTTACAGGAAGGAGCCTGAGGGCATGCAATGGGAGGACCGCATCTGATACAAATAGGCAAACTACCTTTAAATGGGGCACCAGCTCTAGTGTCATTGATTACATCTTAGTAGATGTCAGTATTTGGTCACTAGTTAAGGACATGATGATCGCCCAGAGATTTGATAGTGATCATAATCCCTTGCTCTTAAATATGGAGGGTACTGCTCTGGATAGTAAATCACCTAGCCGTACCCTAACTGCACAAGAGCCTCTTGTAGCTAATAATCGCAGCTGGGCCAAAGTTCTCGCTAATAGGGACCTGTACACTAGGATTTATGAGCTATTTGTGCATTTCTTGTCTGATCTGGATTGTGTGCACTCCCAAGGGACAACATCATTACTATCAACCCACAGGGAATTTTATGAGGCCTTGCAGTGATCTTCTCTAAACATGTGACTAGCCAGAAGTCTATTGGTAGAGTAAATAACAAATGGTTCAACTCCGAGTGTAAATCAGCAAAGGGGGCCTTAAGGTTAGCAGTTATTGAGTGCAATCAACCTGGGATAGCCTAGGCATGTCGTAGATATAAGGCTGCTCTTGCCCATGACAAGTGCGATTTTGCTGATAAAAAGTGGCAAGATTTATTACTATCAGCTAGGTGCAACAACAGTCGTCTATTTTGGCACATCATCGCACAAGGAAGCCTGGAAAGCATTACGACCCTTAGCTATCATATTCAGCCTGAGGTATGGGTTGGTCACTTCTCTACGTCATATGCCAGGGACGAGAATATTAGCTGTGCAGTGACCACAAGTGCTAACCTTAATGTACCCGACACCCCCTCTCCTATGAATATGATTAGCACTGCTCTGGTCTTCAGTCTGGATGACACTATATCAGCAATTAATAGGCTTAAAGCAGGAAAAGCCCCTGGGCCCGACCGGATACCAGGTGATTTATACAAATCTGAACCTATGATATGGGCTCCATACATAAATCTTTTGTCAAATTGTGTATCGGCTGGTGGGGATATCTCAGCTACTTGGAAGGTGAGCTGAGATAATCACAATATACAACAAGCATTGGCATAGCCAATAGGTCTCACCTTTGGGACCTTATAAGTGTTTAGCCAGAGATATTGACTTGAGAGAGTCAGTCAGTCAGTGAGAGAGAGAGTGAGAGAGAGTCAGTCAGTCAGTCAGTGAGAGAGAGAGTGAGAGTCAGTCAGTGAGAGTCAGTCAGTTAGTTAGTGAGTCAGTCAGTGAGAGAGTCAGTCAGTCAGTTAGTGAGAGAGATTTTGTAAATGAAAATGAAAGAAGGTTTTGAGAGAGAAATGGGAAAGAGGAAAATTGGTAAGGAGAAAAGTTGATATGGGGGCTTTTTTGAAGAGAGAATCAGAAAGGATATGAGAGGCCCTTTTTGGAAGGGAACGATGGAAATGTGAGAGGGAAACAGTATAGAAGAAAAGTACGTGTGAGGGGAAGGAGAGAAATGTTTTGGGGTTTGGAGAGAAGGTGCACAAGGGTGTCAGGGGAACTGAATCAGGGAAAAGGTGGGAAGTGCAGGAGGACAAAGGTAGATAAGAGAATGGGGAGCATGTGAATGAAAAGGGAGGCTGAGGCTGCAAAGGGAAATGTGGGTAAGTGAGTGAGAAAAAAGAAAAAGCCATATGTGTGGGAAAGGAAAGTCGGGATAGAGTGTGGGAATAAGGAGGAAGAAAAGCAAGCAAAAGGGAGGAAAGAAGGGAGAAAATGGTGTTTGTAAGGACAAATGCAAATAAGAGTGTGATGAGCAACGGCGTAGCAAGGGTGCCAGTGCCTTACTGCAAGCCAAGAAAACAGACTCCCAGCACTATCGTTGGGTATTAAAAAGTAGCCATTACTATGGGGCAAGGGGCTCCTATCACTCCTGGGCCCCGGGGCCAGTTTACCAGCTGCACCAATGATTCCTGATTACCTATGTATTGGCAGAGCACAGAAGGTAGCGCGAGAAGCGTGAGGAGTGTGTGAGAGAACGTCAGTGACAGCAGAGGGAATGAGCATCGTGGTGCGTGGGGAGGAGAGAGAGGAAAGAAAGTCTGTTAGGCGAACCGCAGAGAAGGGGTTGAGTATGGGTAGTGTGAGGGGAAGGACGGAGGGTAGTGTGAGGGGAAGGACAGAAGTTAGTGAGGGAAATGCGTTAAGAAGAAATGTGTTAGGAAAAAGTAGAGGGGAGGGAGACGGAGAAGTGAAGAAAAAAGAGACAGTGAGAGGTGTGTGCGGAGCAAAATGAGACGAGGGCAGAGGAAGAAGTTTGTCGGGAAATTAGGCCATTTCGAGACCTTAACAGCTATAAATCACCTACCCATATAGGGGCCCTTACGTTGAAGAGAGGCCGTGAGAAAGACACGAGGCAAAGCACGTTTATCACACACACGCTCTTCCCTCGCCCACACACCTCCCTCGAGAAAGTATGGGACCGAGAGAGGCGTGAGACACCTTTAACACAACATAGGAGGGAGCGGAGAGTGGGTGAAGCACCCCACGGACCAGCTTGGGCAAGCGAAACACCCCGCCCGCTGACCAGAAGGGCTGAGGAGGATGTTAGAGAAAGTGTTTTACATCCTGGACGTTTAGACTAGGCTATTAAAAGTGCTTTTTTAGATTTTGCGCAACCATTAAAACTATGTTTGCACTTTTCTTTATTTGCTTAATGTTGTTTTAAATCATTTTTTGTACGATGTTGTACTGTGTCTGCCTGCTGGCAATCTACAAGCAGGAAACAAAGAAATGTGGTGTGTGTTCGTAAACTTAAGCCATCTGCTGAGCGAGAGCCGATGCAAACAGAAATGTGGAGGTGGGGTGTGTCCCTTGCGTGGGGTGGAGGGGACGCGCCTTATAATGAAAGCGGTAAGGAAACCTGACACTAAACAGTGTCTGCACAGCACCAGGTGCTGAGGTGGGGGCGGAGCTCCGCTCACTGCAGCGCCTTAACCCCTCTACTTCTGGAGGGAGCTTCCGCTGCCTCCCCCCACCCAGGCAGGGGCGCATGTTACTGTTGCACGCGTGGAAAACAATGTACCCGGACCGTGTGCGCACTCCCTGCCTGCCTCATTTGCACGGTGAGAGCATGAGGAGGAGGGCACGCAGCGCTGAGAATGACCAACCTTTCAGGCGCTTTACAAGCGAAACTCATTCAACCAAAAGCAGTCGCACATTAATAAAGTATAAAACACAATGGTCCAGCACTCCACTCAAAGTAAACAATAATCAAGTTCAACAAAATTGAAATCCATTCAGCAGGTCTTTGTATAGAGTTTCTTTATTCTTAATCTTCTTAAAAAGCACACAAACGTAGCCTTAGGGACGAAACGCGTTGGCTACGTTCGTGTGCTTTTTAAGAAGATTAAGAATAAAGAAACTCTATACAAAGACCTGCTGAATGGATTTCAATTTTGTTGAACCTGATTATTGTTTACTTTGAGTGGAGTGCTGGACCATTGTGTTTTATGTAAAAGTGTGGGAATTTTCCCTTGGAGGCTTAGGGGTGTTGAGCCTCAGGTCCTTGGCACCCTGAGAGTTGGGTTCACCTGTACCTGATTTTCGATAGGTGCAGTGATATTGCCCCATACCCTGTGTTCTTTTGTTGTTTGCACATTAATAAAGTATCATTCTTGAAATAATGCATCTTTATAGGCATAAATACTGAAAGAGCGTCAGCTCCTCTGCCTACCAGCAACATTCGAGCGACTGCGACCCGGCTAGATAGAATTACTCCGTGGCGCACTCACAAAAGGAGGGAGCGTTAGATCTTTTTAATGTAGATGCCCACCTTTTATTCAGTACTTAGTCCACAGGGTTAGTCTGTTTCTAAACACCCCTAGTTTTGCAGATAATGGAACAGGGGCACATGGAGATATACAGATGTGTCCAGGATCACAGAATTGGCACAGCCGAGATTAGAACTCAGGTGTCATAGTTAACATACCAACAACCTTAATCATCAACTCATGTTTCTTACAAGAAAGAAAAAATACAAAATCCAGGTTCAAAGGTCAGGGGTATAATAATGCAGAATGACTAAAATGCTCACATAAATGTGTTCACTTTATTTAATATTTCAATAATGTCTGCACCCTGTAAACAACAATAACACTTATATAGCGCACTCTACCATTTTTCTGATCAAAGTGTGCTGTTAGGTGTATTTATTACCGAGTCAATGACACCCATTTTATAGACCTCACACGGATGAAGGGCTAAGCGGACCTGCATATCTCCACAAGGATATATCACCTACGAAAACAAACCAGCATTAACGTAAGCATCCCGGAAGAGATAAAAATAAAGTTGCAGTAAACAAACATGTGACATAATCGGGAAGTCGTCGGCGCTCAAATGAAAGTTGTCATTCTGACAACAAATTATAATGAATGTAAACAACATCTTTTATTTTACGGTTTGGAACTCTAGCGGTACCGAAATATTGAATGGAAGATAGTGTCACATCACGTGTATTCTACTGTCAGTTGGGGTGAGAGGCTGTTTGATCCCAAATGTCTATTCCACCAGGGAAGAGCCCATCTAGCCCCCAGATCGGTGACATGTGTCTCGTATCACACCGCCCGCTTGCAGATTTACATATATGAACATCACCATCCACACCTATCCCGAAACAATAACACATGCAATATTTCTTATGCATGCTGATTTTCGCACATGCATTCTGAACATGCTAATACGATAGCTCAGTGATATAAGCACTCGCTGTTGAAATCTATGTGCTACAGGTTCAACTCAGCATTTCATCCATTTTGAATATGGTAAAAATAAATGCTATTGCGGCCCAGATAGCAATTCCCCTTACTTATAGTGTTGGAGCTCCGTAGTAGAAATAAATAGAACGTTTTAAACGGAGACTGTTGTAGAAGCAGCCGAGGGCAAGAGACTGCACGCTGGTCAAAGAAAAAGGCTGTTAATGAGGGGAAAGACGAAGCGGCTCGAGGTAGGGTGGGGGAGGGTAAGCTCTTTTCAAGCACTCCTGCTTGCAGGAGCGAGGAGCGCGCGCGCGCGGCCGCTAATTGAAAAAAAATGGTCAAAGAAAAAGGCTGTTAATGAGGGGAAAGACGAAGCGGCTCGAGGTAGGGTGGGGGAGGGTAAGCTCTTTTCAAGCACTCGTGCTTGCAGGAGCGAGGAGCGGCGCGGGCGGCCGCTAATTGAAAACAAATGGTCAAAGAAAAAGGCTGTTAATGAGGGGAAAGACGAAGCGGCTCGAGGTAGGGTGGGGGAGGGTAAGCTCTTTTCAAGCACTCGTGCTTGCGGGAGCGAGGAGCGGCGCGCGCGGCCGCTAATTGAAAACAAATGGCCATGGCGCGCCGCTGCTCGCTCCCGCAAGGTGGATGCCAGCACAAGCACGAGTGCTGGAAAAGAGCTGACCAATTTCTAAAGGTCATCTCCTAGGCAGCGCATGCGCGCTGCCTAGGCGAGACCTAAAAAGGGAGATGCTTCTATCCCTTCCAAATATAGACCGATCAGCCTGATCGATAATCTGCAAAAGATCTTTGCGAGGCATGTCCTAGACAAACTTCAAGTCTGGATAGAAGATGATATGATCTTGTCTCCCTACCAAGCGGGCTTTCGATCCAAGATAAGCACATGTGACCAGGCCTTCAGATTTACTTTACTCACGTGGAAATACGTGCTGTTAAAAAAACAAAAACTATATGTAGCATTCGTTGACCTGAGGTCCGCGTTTGATCTTGTGCCCCGTGAATTGTTATGGAGAATTATGCTAGATCTAGGTGCCCCAACTAATTTGGTAATCCTGATAGCAAGATTGCATGAAGATAATTATGCTCAATTTCGTTGGGGAAAAAACGGCGAACTAACAGACAGGATACCAATACAGCGTGGGGTGCGCCAGGGGTCCATACTCGCCCCCACATTATTTTCCCTGTTTATTAATGAAGTGGCCGGCAGGCTCATAGACTGCAGGAGCGACTCTCCCACTATGAATGACAAGGAGTCCCGATCCTGCTCTTTGCAGATGACTCCCTACTTATTTCTATAACTCCTATGGGTTTACAAAATCTAGTAGATACATTTTTGGAATCTGTAGGAATAGGGGCCTGGAACTCAAGTTGCCAAAACAAAATTTATGGTTTTTGAAAAGGCAAAGGGAAAAACACGAGTGGTTAGGATTGCATCCGAACCACTCGAGAGGGTGAAAAGTTTTGACTATCTGGGGATAAGACTAAATGATTCACTTGGCTGGGAGCATCAATTATACAAACGTTACCTTACCCTATGTCATTGGTCAAAGTCGATATTAAGGTTCCAAAGGCAGTCCCGAACTCGATCACTGACCCTAGCACTAGAGGTTTATCGAGCAAAAGCCCAAAGCGGTGCTTTGTATGGAGCTGAGATATAGGGTTAAATTAATACCCATAAATGGACGATAGGCGAAAACATTTTTGTCAGATCACTTGTTTCAGTACCTGTTAATACCCTGTTGACTCCATTATTTTTCGATCTAGGGATGAAAAGAATCGGGGATATGGCTTCGCTTAAACCTCTAATGTATTGGCTGCATGTGTGAACAACGCCCCAGCTAACTGATTATTGCAACTCAATACGGGAGATCTTGAAGATTAGTGGCGCCAAAAAACTAATGTGGTTCAAACACATCGCAAACTGGTGTAGATCACTGGAAATGCTGAATTTGTGGGACCACCCAGAGGAGGCAAGCAAAGAGGACTTTCCCAGAGTAAAAGCAAAATATTGGTCATTTGTGACAGATCGCTACGTAGTGAGAACGACCAATGGTAATTTAACAACACAGTTTTTAAGCGTCAAGCCCTGCCCAAGGTTCGAACCCTATTTGGATCTGATTTCTCCTCCACTTGCTAAAAGTTTATACGTTAGGTTTCGGCTGGGTAGTTTACTTTTAAAGATTCCTAATAACAGGCTGTTGGTTCACCATCGGAATTATGCCATGCATGAGGAAGAGTACAAGAATCGGAAGAACACATCTTGTTCTTATGCAGCAAATATCAACAGATCCGCAGGAGGTGGATACGACCAATCTGCTTAAACCTTGGAGTCAGACAATATCGGGTTGCTTACAGAATCTTGAAGACAGACACATCTGACCCAATAGTTTTTGCAGTAAGCCGTTTTTTATTTTATTTTTGGATTAGGCGCCAGAAGTTTGTAACTTAGGCTGCACTGGATTGCCGTAACAATGAAACCAAATACGATTGTGGAAGTTATGGTCATAGAAATTGATGAATTGTGTCCCGTATATTAGATTGTACTTTTTATATTCTTTTTAAGTTCAAGAAGAAGTTTATTTGAAAAGAACATTTAGTCACCAATGCTTCATACAATAAATGAGTAAGACGAGATGCTTAAACATCCAAAACATTAATGATACATACTGATGTTGAATTGAAAAGAAAATGCAATGTAAAGAAAAATTTGGTTCATATCTTAACAGGAAGTAATATATAATAATGATTAAATGTTTCCTTAATTATGCTATTAACTGCAACAATTGTTGTTGTACTTTTTATATTCTTACATGGTGCAAATTTTTAACTGGAAGTTTGACTGTTTTAGTGTTTTTATCATTTGATTTTATGTCTATGATGTTAACCTCATGAATTTTACTCTTCTGTAAAATATTTTTAAGATCGAGATATTTATGGATTTTTATATACTTTGATGGTTTAAAAAATAACCAAATAAAGTTTATTGATGGGGATGATGACTACACTAGTCCACCCGGATCAGGCAGGGTTTATCCCAGGTAGAAATACAGCCCTAAACATTAGACGACTTCTATCTATACTGGAGGCGAGCGACTGGGGAAAAGGAGATGGAGCGGTCTTTGCCATTGATATAGAGAAGGCTTTTGAAAGCCTTGAATGGAGATATCTATATGGAGTTTTGGAGAGAATGCGATTGGGGCAAGGCTTCCTACGATGGGTACAGTTGCTATATACGGAGCCCCTGGAGAGAGTACGAATGGGCCGTACGATTTCTGAGCAATACCGAGTGGAGAGGGGGCATGTCAGGATGCCCCCTCCCCCCCCTACTGTTCGCATTGGCTATGGAGCCTTTGGCTTGCCTTGCTCGGGCAGGAGGAAGATACCAAGGCCTGCAGATAGGAGGGCATGCCCATCACATTGTACTATATGCAGACGACCTGCTCCTGTTCTTGAGTGATCTGGGAGGGGAATTGCGAGGATCCTGGGAAATGATGACGGAATTCGCTGTGCTGTCAGGGCTCAAAGAAAATTGGCAAAAGTCCTGACTTTTCCCACTAGTGGGGGACGGGGAGCCACTGGAGGGACTGGGAGAACTTGTGTGGGAACCCCACTGCCTATGATATCTGGGCGTTAAGATATACCATTCCCAATCAGAACTCCAGGAGGGAAACATAGGCGGGATGGTGCATTCCTTAAAAGACAGTATGGCATTCTGGGGAACACTCCCTCTATCTATTGCCGACAGAGTGGCACTACTAAAAATGATAGCCCTTCCGCGCCTATTATACTTGTTTACCACATTACCCATATGGATACCGAGAGCGCGATTCACTGAGTTAGACACATACCTGGTGTTGTTCATCTGGGGGGCAGGCCGTCGGAGAGTGGCCATGGCAACATTAAAATGACCAACAAAGGAGGGGGGAATGGCGGCCCATGACTTTAAATCGCACTACTTAACGGGACAACTGCAATGGTTTACACAATGGATAGCGAGGAGGCAGACACAGGGGAGAGTGGTGGGGCCTTTCCTCCCCGAGCGAGATGTGCTCCTACGGATGCTACTGAGGGTTGGGGGGGCACCACTGGAGTGTACCAATGAATTGCAAGTGGTACGGTGTTGCTGGGGGAGATGCCTGCAGAAGACACAAACTTGGGTGCCCTACTCCCCGGACCTCCTAATGACGGTGCTGCAGGTGCTGCCACATATGGGCCAATGGGGAGGTCTGGTGGACTGGGTGCAGGCTGGAGCCACTAAACTGGCGGATCTATATGAAGAAGGTGAGCTCCTGCCGTGTGAGGCATTTTGGGCAGATTGGGACATCCCCCAGGGCTAGTTCCTGTAGCACTGAGCGGTAACGACAGCGATCAGGAGACACTGGGGGATGGGTACCGCAGAACCCAAAAGTCACACTACAAGCAGTTACATAGGAACGGCTTGGGCAAGATCAAGGCGGTAACGTGCCTACATAGGGCGATTGGCAGGGACTCTCTCCAACCTCTGACAGTACTGAGGGACAGGTGGGAGACGGACTTGGGCATTCCAATGGAAGATAAAGATTGGGTAAAAACATTAGACAGAACTTATACAATTTCGGGAAATGCTCGATTCAAACTGATTAATTTCTATGTTCTTCATCGAGCCTACCTCACCCCGAAATGTATTAACAGATACTTCCACAGGGAGGATGCGAACTGCCCAAGATGTGGAGAAATTGGGGCGGACATGATGCACATGTTCTGGAGCTGCCCAATCGTGCACACATACTGGCAGGAGGTCACGGCTGTGGTGGCTAGAATAATTGAACGAGTGGTTCCCAGTGGGCCTGCGCACTGTGTGGTGGTGAGCCTCAACAAGGCCTACCAGTGCTTAGGGGTTCTCCCTTTCTGCACAGAGTCCTCAGACCAATAGGAAGAAGTTGGCACAGAAACTGGAATAGAAAAAACAGAGTTTATTAAACCTCATGAGGTGGAGCTACATTCACACAGCACCCTTCGGTAATGCATGAAGTAGCACACCGAATGGAAGGACCTTGGTCCTTTTATACCCACACAGGGGCTCAAATGAAGGCGGTACAAACACAAATGCTGGTTTTAGGTACATATAAGGTCATACAAGAAATGCACAGTCGACAAGTGGGTGGAGCTAACAGTTTCTACTTCTAGTAGACACATCCTGACATTTATAAACTCGGAACAGCTGCATGGACAGCTGCGAGCTCAACTGAGCATGTGCAAAGCAAAAGAAACTAAATATAACTTGTCTCTAGGCAGATTTCAAGAGCAGTTAACAGGAAGGTAGGACAGAGCACATGGCGAGCACATGGCGAGCACATGGCAGCACATGGCAACCAAAATGGCTGCCAGAAATACAAAATGGATTTCACAAAGCGGACAATTTAGCCTCTGAATACAGGATGTCTTCGGCTAATGCTTAACTTAAGTGCTGCCAAATTACAACAGACGACCCTTTCAGCATTAGCTGAAGACATTCGTTTATCTGGGGTAATCTAAATATTCATCCCGTACATCTATTAACATTATTTCGGCCACCTCTTTATTCAACATTTGTTGGGCCTTTGTTTCAGCAACGTTCCTTTTGGCAGGTATACAAGCAGAGATGCAAATGGAGCAAAGCATTGGACCACATTGGATACATACACAGCATGTATAAAGTATCATAATTATTACACACAGGATAGTCAGTAGCTTCCAGCCCCAAGCAGAAACAAGAGTCCAAAACCATCCAGCAAAAGTCCAAGTACCAGTCTCTGAATGAATTTCTGCAGCAATCTTATGCAGTTTTGATATTGCGTCATATACTGAAGGTGAGTGATCCGGTATGAATACGCAACAGCTGCTACCGATGATGCGACATGCACCACCTTGATCAGCCAAAATCACGTCTAACACCATCCTATTCTGGAGTGCTACAATCCTTGCAATCTGTAGTTCCTCTGTAATGTTCCCAAGTGCCATAGCTGTCTGATTGGTAACAGCTTCCACAACACGAGTTAGTCGCCTGATCTTTCTGCTGTTCAATGCAGCACCCACAAAGAAAAATAAGCCCAAGTTGAAATCAACATATTGTTGTAGGGTAGTGTCGGTTTGGTCAACTTCATCCATACTTATTGTCCTCTTATTTCTGTTTTTGGAAATATCATTGTACAGTTTAAAATCACGGTGATATAATGCAGGTGCCAGAAACACAGGGGGCAACAGAAAAGATACATAGCAGATTCCTGACCACCCAACAGGTAATTGATAATATCCGTTATTTCCACACACAAAAGACGTATTATGCGAGGCTGTGAAAGTGCTCTTATTGGCACCTTCAATGGTCAGGATTACAGTACACTCGCTCCTCCCCACTGGAATTCTTCCAACACTACAGATACACAAATCTGCTTTAGTTTTTGTCACAGAAATCACAAAAGGTATAATGTTCTTTATTATTCTCACATTTGTGAAGGCATGTGGTGTTGAAATATTGTCCGGTTGATACTCTTCCCATTCCCATTTAGTCCCTTTGGCTTGTGGATAACCTTCTTTATTTTGATAACATACTTTATTAAGTTGAAAAATAATCCCACCTACTGAAGGCTTTCCATATGCAAACAAGAGCGCATACCAAGCTTGACAAGAACCATTGTGAGAAAATGGAAGAGGAATAAAAGGTGTTCCTCCTTTCTTTTGATGTGCAGGTATCATCCCACACACCCAACAGTTGGTAGTATTTGTAGCATTGTGAGTATGGTGCAACATCTGGATAAAGGTATTGTTTAGATAGGATTGTCGATGCTTCTGCTCATGGTAGGGAAGAGTGAAGTAGTAGTGTTCCACTGGTACTGGCGTAGTGGCATCAAAAAGCTGTCGAACAGGAGCCACCTTCTCGATGTACCACGTAATTGCTGCCATAGCCACCATAGCAACAACAAACCCTACAGCACAAATGATTCTTTTGTTATTCATTTCAGCAACAGTAATGATTGATCTTTCTAAAAACTTGTTGAAAACAATCGTCGGAGCTCTTCTCCCTGGGCAGCCGTTGATTTCTTCACCATGGGCCAAGGCGGGTGTCACTACACTAATGCAGGGCTGATCCCCTCCCCTTGCCACATCGGCTCTCCGTTTCACTAACCCAGGGCAGTAGCTCAACCAGTCTTTTTCAAAACTGCAGATTCTTTCCTCGGTCTCAATTGATATCTGGATACTCCAGTGATCGTGTGGTCCGGGAAGACTTCCGCAGATTCGTCAGGTGAGATAGCTTGGCCTTTCTCCGTCTCCAGAATCTCTCGATGGTCGGTCAACACAGCAGGTTCCACCAAGGCAGGCGACACGCGTTTGCAGTGTGTGCTGTGGATCCAATTATTTCTGTTTGTCACTCGAACTGCTGTCCTTGTCGCAAGGAGCACCTGCTCTGGTCCTCGCCACCTCGGCTCCAAGCTGTTTGATCTGTCGAAGACCTTGACCATTACGTGATCACCAGGACGGAGTTCGTGGGCCTCACCTGTAGATCTGTCAGGAAGAGCTTCTCGAACCTGTTGATGAATAGAAACCAAACTGTCGGTTAACTGTGCCAAATAATCATTCATCAGAACACAAGGAACATCATGTATGGGGCGTGGCTTTGGAATTCCCCAAATGTTCATCGGTCTCCCAAACACCACCTCATAGGGGGTAAGACCTGATCGTGAATGTGGCACCGATCTTATGGACAATAATGCCAATGGTAGTGCATCTGGCCACTTTAGAGACGTGGAAGCCAGTATTTTCGCCAATTTTGATTTTAAAGTAGCGTTATACCTTTCCACCAATCCTGCTGATTGTGGGTGGAAAACTGTATGGAATTTCTGTTTGATCCCTAATCCTTTCAGTACATGCTCAACAACTTGCCCAATAAAATGAGGTCCATTGTCACTCCACAAAAGTTTGCAAACACCGTATCTAGGGAAAAACTCCTTTAGAAGCACCTTTGCTGTGGTGAGAGCAGTATTATCCTTTGTAGGGTATGCCTCTATCCACTTACTGAAGGCACATACCACCACTAGGACATATTTCAGATTATTGCAGCGTTCGAGTTGGATGTAATCCATCTGCAAAACTTCAAAAGGTGCGGTTGGTGTAGCAAACCCTCCTGTAGGAGTTCGTGTCCCTTTTCCAGGATTATACTGCCAACAGATCAAACAGGACTGTACTACTCTTTTGGCTGTGCTAGCAATTTCAGGATGCTCCCAAACTTGTGTAAGCAATGTAGTTATTGCTAGAGCTCCAACATGTGCCAGCCCATGTGCCATTTGAACCATAGGTTGTAAATAGGCTGCAGGCAATTTCCACTTATTCATTTCTTTGTTACGCCAAAAACCCTCATCATCTAACATTCCTTCTTTAGACCATTGCTCAAACTCTTCCACAGAAGCAGATCTCTGTATATCCAATACTTCCTCTCTAGCATCATGCCAACGCTCAGCTTGTGATTTCACTACGTACATGGATGTAGTGCTTCGCTGTATCGCAGTTTCACGGGCTACGCGGTCTGCAAAGGCATTGCCTCGTCCTATTTTGTCAGTCACTTTCTTGTGTGCGCTACACTTCATAATAGCAACTCTCTTTGGGTATGTAAGTGCAGTCAAGAGATTATGCACTAACTCTCCGTGCATTATCTGCATCCCATGGGATGTAAGAAAGCCTCTTTCCTTCCAGAGTAGGGCGAAATCATGAACCACTCCAAAAGCATAGCGGCTATCCGTGTAAATGTTCACACACAAGTCAGTGCTAAGCTCACACGCTCGTGTCAAAGCTATTAGTTCAGCTGCTTGAGCTGACTTCTGAGGTATGCGAGTTGTTTCCACTACTGTCTCAAGCGTGGTAATTGCATAAGCAGCTGAAGTCGTGCCATCTGGTAACTTCAGACAGGACCCATCAACCCACAGTTCCCCATCTACATCTGGAAGGGGCGTATCTTGCAAATCGATACGACCCTTTGTCTGCTCCTCAGTAAGGAATATGCAATCGTGAGGCTCCTTTGACTGAGACTGAGTCGCAGGATATGGCAACAAAGTGGCTGGGTTCAGTGTCGCACATCTCTTCAAGGTAATATGAGGTGCTAGCAGTGTCAATTTGTATCCTGTCAAACGAGCACTAGTTAAGTGCTGAGTCTTAGTCTGATTCAAAAGGGCATCTACTGCATGGGGTACTAGCACCAACAGTTTGTGTGACAAAACTATCCCTTCACTCTGACGTATGGACACAGCCGCCGCTGCAACTGAACGGAAGCACCCAGGTAATGCACGAGCAACAGGATCAAGAACTGCAGAAAGGTATGCGAAAGGACGCTGTTTGTCCCCGTGTGTCTGTACTAAAACTGACAATGCACATCCTTCTTTCTCATGTACATAGAGTGTAAAAGCCTTCATGTAATCTGGTGTGCCTAACACTGGTGCAGAGCAAAGAGCTTGTCTCAACTGACAAAAAGCATTTTGACATTCATCTGTCCATGGAAGGGAGATCGGAGTGTTTTTAGTTAAAAGTGCTAGCAAGGGTTTAACAATGTGTGAAAAACCCAATATCCATTGCCTGCAAAACGAAGTCAGACCAATGAATGCACGGACATCTTTCTGCGTGGAAGGTACTGGGGTGTCTAAAATTGCTTGAATGCGATCTGGTGTCAGTGCACGGCCCTCCTTAGACAGAAGGTGTCCTAAATAGGTCACCTTCGGTCTACAATATTGCAATTTCTACCGTGATACTTTATGGTGGTGTGTAGCAAGAAAAGAAAGCAAGGACAAAGTGCATTTCTCACACTGCTCAGGTGTATCAGCTGCCAACAAGATGTCATCGACATATTGTATGAGAGCCACTCCTTTAGGCAAGGTAAAGGAATCAAGCTGTCTCTTCAATGCTTGACTGTAAATACTAGGACTCTCAGTATAGCCTTGAGGAACTCTACAAAATCTGTATGATCTATTATTCAAAGTGAAACCGAACAAATATCGGCTATCAGGATGAATAGGAATCGAGAAGAAAGCATTCTTCAGATCAATTACAGAAAATGTAGTTGCTGTTGGAGGGATCAGGGTAAGCAATGTCGTTATGTCAGATACTACAGGGTACTGTGGTACTACAATCTTGTTAACTTCTCTCAAATCGATGATAAATCTATAGATCCTAGTGTCAGTATCTTTTTTCAAAATGGGAAGAATCGGACTATTGCAAACATTGTAAGGAACTTCTTCCACAACCCCCACCTTAATTAAATCATGTACAATACGTGTGAGTGCTTCTTCTCCTTCTCGAGAAATTTTATACTGAGGCGGTCTTGGCAATAAAGCGACCTCCTTAACACTAATATGTACTGGTGGAATAACCATTTGTCCTACATCAGTGTCCGAAGTAGCCCACAAAGTACTAGGGAGTGAGGCTAGTGCAATGTCCTCTTTAATAATACAAGATCTCTCAATCACAGGGTAGTTGTCATTCAAAATAACCCGTACTCCTTCCGGAGAACACCGTATCGTAGCCCTGAAATATTTAAGCATATCAAGACCCACAATATTGTCTGGTGTGTTTGGAGAAAGCAAAAACGGACATGGAGCAGTAAACTTATCAACATCGAATGCAAGTGGTTGTGACAATGGGCTAAGGGAAGGTGTTCCATCGAAACCTATCGATGTAATGGTTATGCCAGACAGGGGAGCCCTTGGAACCAACTGTTTAGACAAGGCGCTACGAGTAGCTCCTGTATCAACCAGAAACTGATGAGAAGAGCCCAAAACATGTGCTGTAACATAGGGACCCCTCTGTGTGAGAAGTTGGCCTGGCATATGCTGTCCACTAATTATAGTGGGCACCTTGCACCAGTCCAAACAACCCCTTATTGGAGATAGGTTAAAGACAACCTTATTGAAAGCTATCCTAGTGGTAGCTATGGAGAGCAGCCTTCAGGCTAAGTCTTGAAGGAATGTAAAGCAGCTTGTTTTACCAGTCTATAATCTCTTGAGTGACCAAATGAAAGAGCACCACACCAGGTATATATTCAAAATATATGTATTTATTGCTAAACACACCCCTCTAGTCTCTTTATGAGGCTAGAGTTCGAAGTACATAAGTTATAAGTTATCAAATCACAGTAATAGCACAAATACACGTTTGGGCCCTAGGGGCGTACCAAACCATATACCAATAAAGTGGTATGCGAACCACGACTGAACTAGACACTAGGCCTAGAGCCTCTAGAAGTGCTTGGACCACAAGGAACCACCCAAGGTAGTGACACAGGGGACCTACGGGAGACGCGTGCAGTGTAAATACACAACCGCGATACGCCGTTGACTTCTATGGAGAAAGTCGGGATCGGGAAATTATAGAAAAGGGACACTTAAAAGAGGACTAGGACAAAACCCTTTGAGATCTAGGACTTTGAAGAGTCTCTACCCACGGGAGCACCGGAGTACTCGTGTTACCTCACCCAGGGAAGCCGGGTGCATAGGTGCCTTTCGGGGTCGGGTTTCGTCGTCGATTCGAATGGCGATTTGCTGCAAAGTGCTGCTGGCGGCCAAGAGAAAAGTGTCCGGGTGGATCCAAGAGTGGATCGGAGTTCTGAAGAACCTGAAAGCAGAGGGGACAGAGTCTGGGTCACTAGCCAGTGACCAGGAAGGCGATGGACAGATGCCCACCGATGTCGAGTGCTTCAGGTGCGTTGACGGTCATCTTGACTCTTCAGCCACGAGGTCCAGGAGGCGTTGTCGGCGACCAGGAGCAGGATTCGGGCTGGTACACAATGTTTGTCGAGTGCTGAGGTGTCGGCGACCGGATTGGACCCAACAAGCCTTGGCAACGGCAAGTCTCGAGTGAAGATGTAGATCGTCGATGGTGCAGACCAGCAAGGTCTGTGGAACTCACCCAGCAAGGGTAAGTGAGGGCAGGCCTGGAGCAACCAGGATGCCAAGTAAGAAAAGGATTGGCCTTCATTAAGGGCTACTAGCCAACGGGCTAGCGACCGCGAAGGAGCCTCGTGACGCCGCACGTGGAGCTGGCTTACAGGACACTCGTGGAGTGGGGGCCAGTGATCTTCGGTGCAGGTGGTGCTGGAGACTAGGGCTACTCGGAGCCCAAAGCACGACTTCTTGGGAGACCCAGAAGATGGTGCACTTGCAAATGTGCTCGGTGTCCAGGGGTCACGGTCTCAAGTCACCCACGATAGCCACGGGCCTCAGCTTTGCTGGGGACTCAGGGTAGCCTCGGGGAAGTCTGAGAATTTACCTCTGGTGATGCGATGACTTCGGCGTCCGACGGGAGCTTCAGAAATGCGAACCGGACAGATGCTTCTTTGGTGCCTGCCAAGCAGGGGAGTCACTCCTTGACCCCAAGGGAGATTCTTCAGTCCTCTAATCTTGTCGTAGAGCGTCGAAGGTCCAGGATTCAGTTTCAGAGTTTCGTCCAGGTATAATCTAAAGTCCTAAGGACTGGGTTCCTACCTTTATTCTAAAAATAGGGGTTGGACTACTCTGTGGCCCCACCTATGGGTGGGTCAGGGCAGAGGGGTGGCTACACCCCTTTCCCTTTGTCCAGTTCGCGCCAAAGCAGGGGCTGCAAGCCCCTGATCCGGTTTGAACTGGGGTATGCACAGGGACACCAAATGTGCCCCCAGTGCAGGACTTCAAAGCACACAGATGGTGCTCCCGCCCAGCCCCAATACACATTTTCCTGTCTGGGGAGGTGGTCACACCTCCCTGCAACAGGAAACCTATTGTCCAGGCCTCCCCTGCCGGAGTTTCGTCCAGCAGCAGGAGGCCAGACTCGTGTCTGTGGCAGCAGCATCCATTTTGTGATGCCAGGGCTTTGGAGAGAAGTTACCGGGTTAGTCAGAGTTAACATGTCTTTCCCTCTAGAAGGGTGGAATGCTACCCCCGCCGCCAGAATTGGCGGGGGGTAGTATTCCAAGATGTTTGACACCAAACACGACATGTTTAGGTGCAGCCATTCCAAAGTTAGCATTTTACCGCGAGGATATAATGCGCTTAAGAGTATATGGTCAGGCTGCACTACAAACAGCATCAGAGATGGTCTCCGAACGCTGCAGAGGGGCCCTGCTCATGCAGGGGCACCCTCTCACATAGGAACCATGCACTCTGCCTTTAGGATTGATAAGGCCTGCCTTAGGAGTGACTTATAGGTTTATATGTGTGTATGTATTTAGTGATATAGGTAACCTATATCACAGTAAGGGGTGCATGCACCACCTTACCCAGGCTGCAGTAGCAGACCTGTGGTGTGAGGTTGGATGGCCTTCCAGGGGTGGCATAATACATGCTGCAGCCCCTGGCAGGCCTCTGAGGTACCTATGCCCTTGGTACATGGTATACCATATACTAGGGACTTATAAGGGCACTCCAGATCCCAATCAGTGATGTGCCTAAGGCACATGGAAACCATTTTAGAGAGGAAGCAGCTAGGCTGGGGTTCTGATTAGCAGGGCCCCAGCCAGACTAATGTCGAAAAACAGTGAAGCATCAGCAAAAAGTGGGGGTACCCATGTGAAGCAGATCCTACTCTCCTACACAACCCCCCCCAAACGTAGGGACATTAAACTAACCTTGCCCAGTTAAGTCTTCATGTTCTAAGTGGAAATACCTAGAGAGTCCATCTGCATTCGCATGGTTACTCCCAGGCCTATGTTCCACTGTAAAGTCCATCCCCTGTAGGGAAATGGACCACCTAAGCAGTTTGGGGTTTTCACCCTTCATTTGTTTTAGCCATAAGAGGGGCTTATGGTCTGTCTGAACCAGGAAGTGTGTACCAAACAAGTATGGCCTCAACTTCTTCAGAGCCCAGACCACAGCAAAGGCCTCCCTCTCTATGGCTGACCAACGTTTCTCTCTAGGGGTCAGCCTTCTGCTAATGAAAGCTACTGGCTGATCCTGACCTTCTTCATTCAATTGTGACAGTACAGCCCCTACCCCCAATTCAGATGCATCAGTTTGAACAATGAACTTCTTGGAGTAATCAGGACTCTGCAGAATTGGAGCAGTGCACATGGCCTGCTTGAGGTCATCAAATGCCTTTTGACAGCTAGCTGTCCACTGAACCTTTTGGGCATTTTCTTAGAAGTTAAGTCATTCAGGGGTGTCACTATTGATCCATACCCCTTGACAAATCTCCTATAGTACCCAGTCAGGCCTAAGAAGGCTCTCACCTGAGTCTGGGTAGTGGGAGCAGTCCAGTCCATGATGGTCTGGATCTTGCTCTGCAAAGGTTGAACCTGGCCTCCACCCACAAGGTGGCCCAGGTACACAACCTGACTCTGCCCTATCTGGCACTTAGTGGCCTTGATAGTCAGGCCTGCTTTTTGCAGGGCCTGTAAAACATTCCTGAGGTGGACCAGGTGATCCTCCCAGGTGGAGCTAAAGACAGCAATATCATCTAGATAAGCTGCACTATAGGCTTCCAGGCCTGTGAGAACTGTATTCACCAACCTCTGGAAAGTGGCAGGTGCATTCTTCAGACCAAAGGGCATTACCACAAATTGATAATGTCCACTAGGGGTTGAGAATGCTGTTTTGGGCTTTGCAGTATCAGCTAGTCTGATCTGCCAGTAGCCAGCTGTTAGGTCAAATGTGCTAAGATATTTGGCAGAGGCCAAAGTATCTATGAGCTCATCTGCCCTGGGTATTGGATGGGCATCAGTCCTAGTGACTGCATTGAGACCCCTGTAGTCTACACAAAACCTCATCTCTCTTTTTCCACCACTGGTGTGAGGTTTCGGTACAAGGACTACTGGACTAGCCCAAGGGCTATCTGAGGGTTCAATTACTCCCAATTCCAACATTTTCTGGACTTCAGTCCTGATACAGTCCCTGACATGGTCAGGTTGCCTATAAATCTTGTTTTTAATAGGCAGACTGTCCCCAGTGTCCACTTCATGAGTGCACCAGGTGGTCTGACTGGGTGTCAGTGAAAACATATGTCTAAACTGGTTGAGGACTTGCCTGCAATCAGTTTGTTGCTGGGTAGTGAGGCTGCCTGCCAAGGCTACACCATCAACTGACCCATCGTCAGGGTTCTGTGAGAGCAGGTCAGGGAGTGGGTCACTCTCTTCCTCCTGCCCTTCATCAGTAGCCATGAGCAAGCCCATGTCTGCCCTGTCCACATATGGTTTTAACCTGTTGACATGGAGAACCCTGTGGGGACTCCTGGGTGTTCCTAGGTCCACTAAGTAAGTGACCTCACCCTTCTGCTCAACAATAGTGTGGGGTCCACTCCATTTATCTTGGAGAGCTGCTGGGGCCACTGGCTCCAACACCCACACCTTCTGTCCTGGCTGGTAAACAGTCAGAACAGCCTTTTGGTCATGCCAGGCCTTCTGAAGTTCCTGGCTAGCCTCAAGGTTTTTGGTTGCCTTTTCATGTACTCAGCCATCCTGGAGCGGAGACCAAGTACATAGTCCACTATATCTTGCTTTGGGGGCTTGAGAGGTAACTCCCATCCTTCCTTCACCAAGCACAGTGGACCCCTCACAGGGTGGCCAAACAGAAGTTCAAAAGGGCTGTAACCAACCCCCTTCTGAGGCACCTCCCTATATGCGAATAAAAGGCAGGGCAAGAGTATGTCCCATCTACGCCTAAGCTTTTCTGGGAGCCCTTTAATCATGCCCTTCAAGGTTTTGTTGAATCTCTCAACTAAACCATTGCATTGTGGGTGATAGGGTGTGGTGAACTTATAAGTCACTCCACACTCCTTCCACATTGCTTTTAAGTACCCAGACATGAAGTTAGCACCCCTGTCTGATACTACCTCCTTAGGAAAGCCCACTCTTGAGAAGATTCCCAGGAGGGCCCTTGCCACCACAGGTGCTGTAGTGGTCCTGAGGGGAATAGCTTCTGGGTACCTGGTGGCATGATCCACTACCACCAGGATAAACCTGTGCCCAGAGGCTGTTTGGGGATCCATGGGACCAACAATGTCAATCCCTACCCTTTCAAAGGGCACCCCCACCACAGGTAGTGGTATCAGGGGGCCTTTGTAGTGCCACCTGCTTTGCCACTGGCTTGGCAGGTTACACAGGAGCGACAAAACTCCTTACTGTCTTCAGACATGTGGGGCCAGTGAAAGTGAGGGACAATTCTGTCCCAAGTCTTGTTCTGGCCCAGGTGACCTGCTAAGGGAATATCATGGGCTAGGGTCAATAGGAAGCCCCTGAACTTCAAAGGTATTACCAACCTCCTGGTAGCACCAGGCTTGGGGTCTCTACTCTCTGAGTACAGGAGTCCATCATCCCAATACACTGTATGGGGACCACTAGCTTTCCCAGCAGCCTCAGCAGCAGCTTGCTGTCTGAGGGGTTCAAGGGAGGGGCAGCTCTGCTGCTCCTGGCTCAGATCTGCCCTAGAAGGTCCCCCTGTCCCCAAGAACTCAACCTGGTCAGGTTCAAGTTCCTCTGGGACAGTTCCTTCTTCAGGGCTGAGATCATCCCCCTCAAGGGACTGATCTTCCTCCTGAGCCAAGGGGGAAGGCACTGCCTTAACCCTACTACTCCTCCTCTTGGAAGGCACTTGGTCCATTCTTCCAGAATCCAAGGCCTGTTCAGTGCTAGACATTTTGGCTTGTGACCTGGTCACAGCAAACACATCTGCAGGGATCCCCAGCATTTCTGCATGGGTCCTGAGCTCCACTTCTGCCCAAGCAGAAGTCTCTAAGTCATTGCCAAGCAAGCATTCGACTGGTAGGTTTGCACTTACCACAACCTTCTTAAGGCCAGTTACCCCTCCCCAGGAGAAGTTAACAACTGCCAGAGTATGGTCTGTTCTGACATTGCTAGCATTGGTCACTTGGTACATCTCACCAAGCATAACTTGCCCAGGAAGCACAAGGTCTTGTGTCACCATTGTGACACTTGCCCCTGTGTCCCTAAATGCCAAAGCCTCACGTCCATTGATTAAAGGCTGTTGTCTGTACTTGCCCAGATTACTGGGACTCATAGAGGAGGGCACATCCATGCCTCCATCACAGACTAACACAGCCTGAGTCAGTTCTCTGACTAGGTCAGAGCCCAACTCAGTACCCAGGGTGAACCCTACTAAACCCTTGGCTGGAGCACTCCCACCAACTGTACTAGGGGGAACAGGTGCCTTAGGGGCATTGGTGGGTGCTGGACTGGAGTCTTTGGACTTGGTGCAATCACTGGTCCAGTGGGTCTTTTGCTTACAGACCTTGCACCATGGTTTTCTTTGGCCTTTCCCTTTGGTAGACTGTGAATCCCCACCAGAAGAAGATTTTTGGGGGCCTGATGAAGACTTTTGATCTTTACCCTTCTCCCCACCCTTTTCAGAGTTCTTAGCATCTTGCTTCTTGGTTTCCCCACCTTGGTTCTGTACCTTCTGCTTCACCCTGGTTCTGACCCATTTGTCTGCCTTCTTTCCCAATTCTTGGGGAGAGGTCAGATCAGAGTCTACCAGGTATTGATGCAACAGCTGATTTTGACAGTTATTAAGAATCTGTTCCCTCATTATCAGATTGTACAATCCTGAGAAGTCACACACCTTACTGCCCATCAACCAGCCTTCCAGAGCCTTGGCAGAACAATCCACATAGTCTACCCAGTCTTGAGTCTGTGCTTTTTGGGTATCTCTGAACTTCAACCTGTACTGTTCAGTGGTTAGGCCAAACCCATCAATAAGAGCACTCTTCAAGACCTTGTAATTGTCAGCATCCTCCTCTCTAACAGTGAGGAGCTTATCTCTACCTTTGTCAGCAAAGGAGAGCCACAAGATTGCTGCCCACTGCTCCTGAGGGACCTTCTGTACTTTACAGGCCCTCTCTAATGCAGTTATCCATTTGTGGATATCATCCCCACTCTGGTAGGGAGGGACAATCTTGCTCAGGTTCCTATGGTCATAGGACCTTTCCCTATCTCTAGGGACATGGCTGCCACCATGGGACTCTAGTCCCAACTTTCTTCTCTCTCTAAGGAGATCTAGGGATTCCCTATCTAAAGCCAGTTGCTTTTTTCTGATTTCCAGCTGAGTTTCCTCATACTGGACCAGCCTGGCTCTCCTCTCATGAGAGGATTCCCTCCTGTGAGAGGAGACAGAGCTCCCTATAGAGGTGCCAGAGTGGTTAGACTCCTGAGAAGGAGATCTAGACTTCCTGGGCACACTCTTAATCCTTCCTGGGGGACAAAGAGGGCATCATCTTGATCATCCTCATCATCATCCACAGGAGGGATTGGGTTTTCCAGGTCAGGGTCATTGTCACCCTCCTGGCCAGTTTCAGAGGGGGGCTGGGGGTATTGGTACCCCTGGCCTCCTCCTCTTCTTCTGCCCCACCCTCAGCTCCTACCCCTTCAGTCCCTACAGGCTTACTAAGGTCATAAGCCACCAACAACTCCTTGAGGTGTTGGGTGGTGGGGCTTTGGCCTGTCCTTATTTTTCTCAAGTTGCATAAAGCTCTCAATTCCAAGAATGGGAGTGTATCATACTTGGAGGGTGGAAGCTCAATGGCTTCCTGCAAGGATTCTTTGGATCCTGCCCTTAAAGACATTACTAGTGTGGTGTGGTGTATGCACTACCTACTCTAGTGTGGCCTACTAAACTCTCTTGAGTTGTAGAAAGGGTTGTGCTATCCCTTAACACACAACTCTAAGTTCAGTAGAACTTACTGTATTCTAAGCTTAAATTATATGTACCTTAGGTACCTTTAGTGGTTTTCAGTTGATCAATTCAATTGAGATTATCTGGTAAAACAATAGCAAGCTGGAATCCCACACGCTGCACACCAATGTGAGAAGTTGGCCTGGCATATGCTGTCCACTAATTATAGTGGGCACCTTGCACCAGTCCAAACAACCCCTTATTGGAGATAGGTTAAAGACAACCTTATTGAAAGCTATCCTAGTGGTAGCTATGGAGAGCAGCCTTCAGGCTAAGTCTTGAAGGAATGTAAAGCAGCTTGTTTTACCAGTCTATAATCTCTTGAGTGACCAAATGAAAGAGCACCACACCAGGTATATATTCAAAATATATGTATTTATTGCTAAACACACCCCTCTAGTCTCTTTATGAGGCTAGAGTTCGAAGTACATAAGTTATAAGTTATCAAATCACAGTAATAGCACAAATACACGTTTGGGCCCTAGGGGCGTACCAAACCATATACCAATAAAGTGGTATGCGAACCACGACTGAACTAGACACTAGGCCTAGAGCCTCTAGAAGTGCTTGGACCACAAGGAACCACCCAAGGTAGTGACACAGGGGACCTACGGGAGACGCGTGCAGTGTAAATACACAACCGCGATACGCCGTTGACTTCTATGGAGAAAGTCGGGATCGGGAAATTATAGAAAAGGGACACTTAAAAGAGGACTAGGACAAAACACTTTGAGATCTAGGACTTTGAAGAGTCTCTACCCACGGGAGCACCGGAGTACTCGTGTTACCTCACCCAGGGAAGCCGGGTGCATAGGTGCCTTTCGGGGTCGGGGTTTCGTCGTCGATTCGAATGGCGATCTGCTGCAAAGTGCTGCTGGCGGCCAAGAGAAAAGTGTCCGGGTGGATCCAAGAGTGGATCGGAGTTCTGAAGAACCTGAAAGCAGAGGAGACAGAGTCTGGGTCACTAGCCAGTGACCAGGAAGGCGATGGACAGATGCCCACCGATGTCGAGTGCTTCAGGTGCGTTGACGGTTGTCTTGACTCTTCAGCCACGAGGTCCAGGAGGCGTTGTCGGCGACCAGGAGCAGGATTCGGACTGGTACACGATGTCTGTCGAGTGCTGAGGTGTCGGCGACCGGATTGGACCCAACAAGCCTTGGCAACGGCAAGTCTCGAGTGAAGATGTAGATCGTCGATGGTGCAGACCAGCAAGGTCTGTGGAACTCACCCAGCGAGGGTAAGTGAGGGCAGGCCTGGAGCAACCAGGATGCCAAGTAAGAAAAGGATTGGCCTTCGTTAAGGGCTACTAGCCAACGGGCTAGCGACCGCGAAGGAGCCTCGTGACGCCGCACGTGGAGCTGGCTTACAGGACACTCGTGGAGTGGGGGCCAGTGATCTTCGGTGCAGGTGGTGCTGGAGGCTAGGGCTACTCGGAGCCCAAAGCACGACTTCTTGGGAGACCCAGAAGATGGTGCACTTGCAAATGTGCTCGGTGTCCAGGGGTCACGGTCTCAAGTCACCCACGATAGCCACGGGCCTCAGCTTTGCTGGGGACTCAGGGTAGCCTCGGGGAAGTCTGAGAATCCACCTCTGGTGATGCGATGACTTCGGCGTCCGACGGGAGCTTCAGAAATGCGAACCGGACAGATGCTTCTTTGGTGCCTGCCAAGCAGGGGAGTCACTCCTTGACCCCAAGGGAGATTCTTCAGTCCTCTAATCTTGTCGTAGAGCGTCGAAGGTCCAGGATTCAGTTTCAGAGTTTCATCCAGGTATAATCTAAAGTCCTAAGGACTGGGTTCCTACCTTTATTCTAAAAATAGGGGTTGGACTACTCTGTGGCCCCACCTATGGGTGGGTCAGGGCAGAGGGGTGGCTACACCCCTTTCCTTTGTCCAGTTCGCGCCAAAGCAGGGGCTGCAAGCCCCTGATCCGGTTTGAACTGGGGTATGCACAGGGACACCAAATGTGCCCCCAGTGCAGGACTTCAAAGCACACAGATGGTGCTCCCGCCCAGCCCCAATACACATTATCCTGTCTGGGGAGGTGGTCACACCTCCCTGCAACAGGAAACCTATTGTCCAGGCCTCCCCTGCCGGAGTTTCGTCCAGCAGCAGGAGGCCAGACTCGTGTCTGTGGCAGCAGCATCCATTTTGTGATGCCAGGGCTCTGGAGAGAAGTTACCGGGTTAGTCAGAGTTAACATGTCTTTCCCTCTAGAAGGGTGGAATGCTACCCCCGCCGCCAGAATTGGCGGGGGGTAGTATTCCAAGATGTTTGACACCAAACACGACATGTTTAGGTGCAGCCATTCCAAAGTTAGCATTTTACCGCGAGGATATAATGCGCTTAAGAGTATATGGTCAGGCTGCACTACAAACAGCATCAGAGATGGTCTCCGAACGCTGCAGAGGGGCCCTGCTCATGCAGGGGCACCCTCTCACATAGGAACCATGCACTCTGCCTTTAGGATTGATAAGGCCTGCCTTAGGAGTGACTTATAGGTTTATATGTGTGTATGGATTTAGTGATATAGGTAACCTATATCACAGTAAGGGGTGCATGCACCACCTTACCCAGGCTGCAGTAGCAGACCTGTGGTGTCAGGTTGGATGGCCTTCCAGGGGTGGCATAATACATGCTGCAGCCCCTGGCAGGCCTCTGAGGTACCTATGCCCTTGGTACATAGTATACCATATACTAGGGACTTATAAGGGCACTCCAGATCCCAATCAGTGATGTGCCTAAGGCACATGGAAACCATTTTAGAGAGGAAGCAGCTAGGCTGGGGTTCTGATTAGCAGGGCCCCAGCCAGACTAATGTCGAAAAACAGTGAAGCATCAGCAAAAAGTGGGGGTACCCATGTGAAGCAGATCCTACTCTCCTACACTCTGATCTACTGGAACTTCAACTGATTCCTTACCCCATCCTAGGCAATCCTATGCATAAGCAGAATCTTGAAAATCAGAGGGCACATAGTCAGACATTTGATATTGGTTCCTTCTATCAAAAGTGTTAAAGCCATCCTGCCCACGTGTATTAGCATCAAACCGAGCACGATCATTCGCGCTTCCTCTAGGCCCTGGATATCCTGAACGATTTCTCATTTGTCCCCGACCACGTAGATTCTGCTGAGCATGCAGTACTGGACAATCAGAAAGCCAATGTCCACATTTTTGCAGTACGCACACTGATCAACAGACAAATTTGAGCGAGTATAGGAAGGAAAGGACGAACCATAAGATCCGCGTCCACCTCTATCATGACCTCTAGAAGGCGGACCATAAGCTTGAGCCAACATAACCTTTGTTTTCAACTCTTTAGACTTTTTGTCCTCATTACCTTTAGTTTCTAATTCTTGTCGCTCATAATACTGAGCCATAGTTAAAAGAGAAACCGGAGAAGAGGTGAGTCCATGAACTCTCACTGGCCTTTAAGCGACTAGCTATCCCTGGCAAAAGGTTTGCGACATATTTATCAACAAACAGATGCCTACCCGTGTCATCTATCAATGACTGGCCACTAAAATCGTGGAATGCCTCTTCAAAGCGTGTGAAAAAGTCAGAAACTGATTCATCTACCTTTTGCTTGCAAGACGCTAACACTGTCCAATCTATCTTTTTAGGGGGAATGATCGTCTTTAACTTAACTAATATAGCTGCCGGAAGATTTAAAATTAACTGACACGGTTTCTGTGCAGGTTCTCTATCTTCATCTAACCGCTCTAAATCTTTCCACAATGCTCCAAATGTCGCATTATCATCAATTTTACGCACAGTTCTCCACATATCAGGCGGTAATATTAATCCAAAAACAAATCAATATCAGACAAAGTCATAGTACAAGAGCTAATTGCACCCTCAACTTCCTCATAAAAGGCTGCTGGATTCTTTCGCGGGTCAGGCAATGCATTTTTAAGGGCCATAACATCGGCCCTATTCCAAGGAGTGTAAACCCAATTATAAATAAAGTACCCTTTCGCATTAGTAGAAGTCTTATCATCCTCTGTACCCGTTCCTTTAGGGGGAACATATAAAGGCGCGGCTTCCCGCATGGGTTTCACATGAATTACAACATTCTTATCTGTTTCAGGAGTAGGAGTTTGTGCCATGCTGATCTGAGATGCTAGTGCAGCTGCTTCTGCTGCCTTTTTCTCCTCTCGCAAACGGGCTGCTTCAACACGCAGTTTAACCAAGCGTCTGATCGTGTCAGCCACCTGGGAGAAGACAAAAAGACCGTCACGTAATTGTTTACAATCAACTGCTACATCATCGGGCTCCATTTCTACCGAATGCTTCCTAAATCGTTCAATAACCTCTGCAGCAAATGTATCGGTAAAATATATTTGCTCCCTTTCCTGCCATCCTTTTATACTATCTAAAAGTTCTGAAGCAGTGGTAGTACTACAAACGGCTTTACGCGCAGCAGATCTAATGTCAGATGCACGCCCAGCAGGTAACATTGAGCGAGTTTCTCGAACTTTGTCCTGGTCTGAAAAAGAGTCCTCATCTGACTCATGAGGAGCGGAAGAAAAAATATACGGAGGTGGAGAACGATCTAATAACAAGAAATCATCTTGCGGTTTATTAAGGATAGGATAAAGGGGCTGCCTAACAGCGTATTGGCCAGTTACCTGTAAATGGCGTTCCCTATCTTCCCTCTCTTTAATTTCTTTCATCTCCTTGTTTTTTAACTCTAATGTTTTCGCATAAATGGTCTTTCGCTGTTCTTTGTCAATCAAGGCTTGCTCACGCTTCATTCGCTCACACACTTCTTTCTCCCACATTCGCACACAATCAAACATATCTTGCCTAGTCTTTTGTTTAAACATACATTGTTCCACATACTGAATCTTTTCGCAAATCAAATGACCCATACATCGGCCAACGTAACTCAGGATCTTTACTAGTATATTTGTTCCATAACGTGCAGTACATTATAGAAGAAATACCATACTTAATATACATATCCCTATTAGGCGTCCCCTCCGGGGGGCCTGGTTGTGCTTCGTCAAGTCTCAAATTGGTACCACTACAAAAGCAACACATCCTACGAAGTGTGCTGAAAACAGGCATGCCAAAAAATAGTGCAAAATATGCAGTATTATAATCAAAGTAGCGCTTAAGGTACTCTTCGTACGTTGCGCTGTTCAAACAATTTTAAATAGAGAAAATTCTCCTCATTACCTGCCTATATGTATTGCAATACATATATAATGACAAAACAGATTCCAAAATTGGCCAATCATACAAACAAAGCCGCAGTAAGTGTTACTAAACTACCTTACCAATCAAAGGCATCAAACCAACAGCAAGTGCCGCAAAACGGCTCTTACCAATCAAATGGTGTCCAGGTTCCAACTGCCAAGGTCTCAAAATCGACCAAATGGTCACTGCACAGCGAATCAACAGAAGAGATCTCAGTCGAGGACCGGCGCCGCCGGGATGGTCAGATCAGAAAGAAAGGAAAACGCTGTGGGTGCCAAGACTCGGGTCTCCTCAGGCAGCGATCGCGTCCAGAAGCGAGATTCCAATCCTTCGTCTCGACCAATCCTTCGGGCATCCGAGTCGCCGATGAGCCCCACGTTGGAAGCGCCAATTTGTGGTGGTGAGCCTCAACAAGGCCTACCAGTGCTTAGGGGTTCTCCCTTTCTGCACAGAGTCCTCAGACCAATAGGAAGAAGTTGGCACAGAAACTGGAATAGAAAAAACAGAGTTTATTAAACCTCATGAGGTGGAGCTACATTCACACAGCACCCTTCGGTAATGCATGAAGTAGCACACCGAATGGAAGGACCTTGGTCCTTTTATACCCACACAGGGGCTCAAATGAAGGCGGTACAAACACAAATGCTGGTTTTAGGTACATATAAGGTCATACAAGAAATGCACAGTCGACAAGTGGGTGGAGCTAACAGTTTCTACTTCTAGTAGACACATCCTGGCATTTATAAACTCGGAACAGCTGCATGGACAGCTGCGAGCTCAACTGAGCATGTGCAAAGCAAAAGAAACTAAATATAACTCGTCTCTAGGCAGATTTCAAGAGCAGTTAACAGGAAGGTAGGACAGAGCACATGGTGAGCACATGGCGAGCACATGGCAGCACATGGCAACCAAAATGGCTGCCAGAAATACAAAATGGATTTCACAAAGTGGACAATTTAGCCTCTGAATACAGGATGTCTTCGGCTAATGCTTAACTTAAGTGCTGCCAAATTACAACAACTGTCTCCTAAGTCTATTTCCCCATACATCTAAATCGAGGGTCACTGATAGATTCCAAGAACTTGCTTTCATACTGGCAAAGCATGAAATCACAAGACGATGGAAGACACTCAGGGGGCCCCAAGTACCTGGGTGGAAAAGAGAGCTAGAAACCTGGGCGGAATGCGAAAGTAGGGTACTACTCAGGAATGCACGCAGGGGGATAGGAGCATTGGAACGAGCGAGAGCATGGGGAGGCACTGGTGGAGGGAATGAGAAACCCGGAGCCAGACTCGGGCTGGTCTTCACCCTTGACACGATCTCATCAGGGGAGCCCAATACACCAAGATCCTGAAGGGGTTATAGAGTGAACACACTGAAATTAACGGATACAATCAGGCTGACATCGCGATAATAAGGTCCGGGGTACAATGGGGGAGTTAGAAATCTGACCTGATCAGAACTATGGCAACTCAACTTGCTGAACATTAAATGGAACCTGCAGTAAGGGGGCGGAGGGGGAGTTAGTAGAGGGATGTTCATGGAAGAAATAAACAGTATTTGGTTGAGATAATGGTTATCATGCACAAAAAGGAAAAGTATACCAAAGTAACTGAGTATAAGTAATGCTTATGAGAAAAATTTGTATAAGATGAAAAAGCAATAAAATCTGTTTAAAACAAATATATATATGTGTTTCAAATAGTAAATGTCTTTGTACTACAGATTTTCACTAGGTATGTTCAAGTTACAATTTTTCAAGTGGTGTGACTGTATATTTGAAATAATTACAACAACCATGATGCCTTGTTTCTGTTTTGTGAAAATCATATTACAATCTAATTTTGCTCATTCTCCCTTTTCAAACTTTTTTTTCAAATATGATAAAGTATCATTTATAGCTCAATCTCAATTTAATATACTCTTTTGAAAATTGTATGTCTTGAAGTTTTGTACATTGTCCTTTTCTTGTCATGTAATTGAATTGATGTCATTAGTTGCACAAATCAAAAGTTTGTTGAGCGTAAACTGTTAAGGTATGTGTAAATTTGTGCGCTGAATATAAGTGGTATATGTGAAAATTTACTCTGCACTGTTATTATGATGACTAATGCTAAACATCCTTCTAAGTAGTGTAAATGTC
>CAWUFW010023736.1:0-70541 GCA_963921515.1 Calotriton arnoldi | reverse complement strand
AAAAATACTAGGGCCCTGAAAGGGATGTCCTTAACGCTAGAAATCAGTTCGCAGAACGGGGAGGATGGGTGGGGCGGTGAGGAATCTGTCACTAACTACTGTCTCTTACAGATATATAGTTACACAAGTTAGTAACTTGTGCATCTGAAAGAGACACGTTAGTGACAGATTCCTTACCTTAGAATAGATACCCCAGCAATACCAACCCGGTGGTGGGTCTGCGAACAAAGATCAGACAAGGAAGTCCTGGAGGACAGAACGGCCAAAGAAGCCGTCCCTCCGGACCTGACTGTCAAGGCAGTAATGCTTTGTAAGCGTGTGCAGCGAGGCCCACGTAGCTGCCTGACAGATAACCGGCAGCGGAACACCGCGGCCCAAAGCCGTGGTAGCAGCCGTTGCCCTGGTGGAATGGGCCCGCAGCCCAACAGGAGGCTCCTTCTTAGCCAAAGAATAGCAGGTCTTGATGCACAAGGTAACCCAGCGGGAGATGGTCCTCTTGTGCACCGCCCGACCTTTTGGCGCCCACGTAGCCAACAAAGAGCTGGTCATCCACCCGGAAGTGTTTTGTGCGGTCAATATAGAAGGAGAGCGCACGTTTTGGGTCCAGACGGTGGAGCCTCTCTTCAAGGATGCGGAGGCGGAAAGAAGGTGGGCAAAGTGATGGTCTGCCCAATATGGAAAGCAGTAACCACCTTTGGCAATGACGGACGCGTCCGAAGAACAACCTTGTCCGGATGAATAGACAGAAAGGGAGGTTTGCAAGATAGAGCCTGGAGCTCACTCACCCGCCGAGCGGAGGTGATGGCCACCAGAAAGGCTGTCTTTAGAGTCAGAAGACGAAGAGGACAGTTATGTAGAGGCTCAAAGGGAGCGCACATTAAAAAGGTAAGAACCAAGTTCAAGTCCCACTGAGGCATCACAAACGGAACAGGAGGGAAGAGGTGAGTAATGCCTTTTAAGAACCTGTTAACAACAGGGGACTTGAAAAGGGAGGGCTGATCAGGAAGCCTGAGGAAGGCCGAGATAGCACAAAGATAACCCTTGATGGTACCCAGGGCAGAACCCTGTTGGGCCAGAGAAAGAAGGAACAGAAGGACCTCAGAAAGAGGGGCAGAGAGGGGATTCACAGCCTTTGCTGTGCACCATGCCACAAATTTGTTCCACCTGCAGGCGTATACCACCTTAGTGGAGGGACGCCTGGCTGCCAGAATCACATCACAAACTTCGGGAGGCAAGTCGAAAGGAATCAACTGCCGCCGCTCAATCTCCACGCAAGCAGGTGTAGACTGGACAGGTTCGGGTGGAGGACCGTCCCCTGCTGCTGCGACAGAAGATCCTCCCGAAGAGGCAGACGGATCGGGGATCTACGCTCATATTGAGTAGCTCGGGATACCAAACTCTTCGAGCCCAGTCCGGAGCCACAAGAATGACTTGGGCCCGGTCGTGCCGAATCTTCTTCAACACTCTGGGTAGAAGTGGTATAGGCGGAAAGGCGTACAACAGACCGCAACTCCACTGCGTGACGAAGCGTCGCCGGCGAGTGCCGCCTTGGAAATTCCAACGCGCAGAACTGAGTGACATTGCGCGTTCTCTTCGATGGCGAATAGATCTAACCAAGGCTCTCCCCATTGTAGAAAGAGTCCTTGCGCCACTTCCGAGTGAAGACGCCATTCGTGATCCATCATGCACCTGCGGCTGGGTTCGTCCGCCCTGGCGTTCAGGGAACCTGCCAGGTGTTGAACCATCAGGAACATGCCCTGATGTTCCAGCCATGTCCAGAGGCGCAGAGCCTCCTGACAAAAGGTCCAAGACCCCACCCCGCCTTGTTTGTTGCAGTACCACATGGCGGTGGTGTTGTCTGTGAACACCTGCACTACCTTCCCTTTGACAGAGGAAGGAATGCCTTGAGTGCAAGTCGGATCGCCCGTAGCTCCAGAAGGTTGATATGGAGCCGGGACTCCGCCCGGAGACCAGAGGCCTCTGATCTCCGCCTCTCCCATGTGACCGCCCCATCCCAGAAGGGACGCGTCCGTCACAACTGTGTGCTCTGGCTGGGGAAGGGAGAGGGATCTGCCCATGACCCATTGCCGGTTCGAGAGCCACCACTGCAACTGTCTTGCAGTCCCCTCCGAGATCTGGACGTGATCGGACAGGTTGCCCTGGTGCTGCGCCCACTGGAACTTCAGGTCCCACTGCAGAGCCCGCATATGCCATCTGGCATGATTGACCAGCAGGATGCAGGAGGCCATGAGGCCCAGCAGCCTCAGGGTCATCCGTGCCGAAACCCAGGATAAAGGCTGAAAGATCGGAATCATAGCCTGAATATCCCGGACTCGCCGTTCGGGAGGATAGGCCCGAAACTGCGTCGTGTCCAGAACTGCTCCGATGAAAAGGAGCTGTGGAGAAGGAACCAGATGCGACTTCGGCACATTGATGGAGAACCCCAGCGAGTGCAGGAGTTCGGCCGTAGTCTGGAGGTGGGAGACGACTGCCTGGGGCGAGCCCGCCTTCAGCAGCCAGTCGTCGAGGTGGGGAAGACTGAAACCCCTGCCCGGCGCAGATGAGCTGCGACCACCGCCATCACTTTCGTGAACACCTGAGGGGCACTTGTAAGGCCAAAGGGGAGCACAGTGAACTGAAAATGCTCGGGGCCTACCGTGAACCGAAGGTAACGCCGGTGGGCCGGCAGGACGGGGATGTGGAAATATGCGTCCTGCAAGTCCAACGCTACCAACCAGTCTCCAGGGTCGAGGGCAGTCAAGACCTGAGCTAGGGTGAGCATCTTGAACTTCTCCTTCCGGAGGAAGCGATTGACGTTCCGGAGGTCCAAGATAGTACGCATGTCCTCCTTGTCCTTTTGGGCACCAGAAAGTAGTGGGAGTAGCAACCACGCCCTACTTCTGGGGTCGGAACACTCGATGGCCCTCTTGGTCAAGAGGGCCGTGACTTCCTTCTGTAGAAGCACCAAGTGATCCCCTGACATGCGGTGGAATTGAGGTGGCATGGCTGGGGGGTGGTCTCGAAGGGGAGGGAGTAGCCCCTTCGGACAATGTCCAAGACCCACCTGTCCGAGGTGATGGTACGCCAGTGGGGAAGGTGATGGCGGACCCTGCCCCCTACTGGCGTGCTGTGCACCTGAAAGGAGGGACTAGGAGGGCTTGGAGGCCGCGGACTGGTTGGAGGTGGTGGCCTGACCCGCACGCTGGTTGCCCGATCCGCCACGGCGGAATCCACGTCCTCGGCCACGCGAAGACGCCTGCTGCGCGGGCCGGTGGCTGGGCTGCTGACGTGAAGGGGCGCCTCTACCGTGGCCACGATAGGGGCGAAAAGCAGAAGTCAGCGGAGGGCGTGTAGCAGAAAGGCCCAGGGACTTGGCAGTAGCCCGTGAGTCCTTAAGCGCTCCAGCGCATGGTCTGCTTTGGACCCAAAAAGACCGACTCCATCAAAGGGCATGTCCATGAGAGTATTCTGGACATCCCCTGAAAAACCAGTGGTTCTCAGCCAGGCGTGGCGTCTGAGCGCCACCGTCGTTGCAATAGACCTGCCCAGCGAGTCGGCGGTGTCAAGGCCACAACGTATTGTGTGTTTAGCCGCATCCCTTCCTTCCGCAATGGCGCAGGAAAGCAGTGTCTGGACCTCCTCAGGACACTGGGGCAAAACATCCGCCACCGAATCCCACAGGGAGTGGGTATATCGGCCCAAAAGACAAGCGGTGTTAACGGACCGCAAGCCAGCACTGGAGGAAGAAAAACCTTTCTTCCCAAACTGATCCAGGCGTTTGGATTCCCTATCCGGAGGAGCGGTAGGGAAGGCGGTTTGGGAAGCGGAGGCTTGGACAACCAAGCTCTCAGGAGTGGGGTGGACAGAGAGAAACAGGGGTCGCCCGGAGCTGGGCGATGGCGTCGTGACACGTTCCGATCCACAGGAGCCCCTGTGTTGGGCTTGGACCAGGCGCCCAAAGAACGTCAGTGAGGGCGTCGTTAAACGGCAGCACAGTCTCCGCAGAGGAGGCTGCCGGCTGAAGCACCTCTGTCAAGATGTTAGGCTTGACCGTCAAAGTAGGGAGTTGGAGACGTAAGGCCCCAGCTGCCCTACGCAACACTGTACCAAAATTGGCTCCCTCCTCCGTAGCCACGGGAGGAGACAGCATGCCAGTGTCAGGGGAAGTATCCAGACCACTGGCCTCCCCTAGACACTCTGTCCAGTCCTCATCGTACTGACAGTGTCGTGTCAGAGGGTCATCAGACCCCTCCCAGTCCAACTGGTCCTCCTCTGATTCAAAATAAGGAGGAGGAGGGACAGTTGGGACCCAAGGTCCCATGGGCGCCGGAGCCGGCGTCGAGCGACGTCGGTCCGGATCCATGTCCGGAGCCGGAAGGAACTGGGGGACGACGCCGCCCGGAGCCCAGGGCGGCGTCTAGAACGGCACCGGAGACATCGGCGCCGGCGGAGGTGTCGTTAGGTCGACCGGCGTCGATGGGGGTTGTGGAGCCGGGATCGAGGCCGGGGCCGAAGCCGGAGCCGGGATCGAGGCTGGAGGCACGGGCGACGCCGGGGCCGGAGCCGTCGGCGACGCCGGAGCAACCCCATCAGGGCCCGCGGGGCCCGAAGGCGCACCGGAGGGACCTTGAGGCCCGAAGAGGCGGGCCATGGCCGTCAGGAATTCCTGCACTTTGGCCGGATCCGCCCCGAACCCGGGAAGGGCAGGTATGGCGGGGGCGACTCCACAGGCATGTCCGGGGCCGCGGGGGCGGGGACGGTGCCGGGAGGGGCCTCAGCCGAGTCGCGAGACCGGCGAGGCGAAGTCCTAGAGCGATGATGCTTTTTGGACTTCTTGTGTTTCGATTACCGGACGAAGAAGACTTCGACGCCGACGACCGGTGTGGACTCCGCGATCGACCCCTGGACCTCTCACGCGACCGGGGCTTCCGCGGAGCCGAATGCCGGGCCTCCAGGAGCTTTCGAGACCGCTCTCGCAAAGCTTTCGGGTTGAGGGCCTGGAAGTCGGTACAAGACTCCGTGTCGTGGCCTCGGCCGAGGCAGAAGAGACACTCCCAATGCGGGTCGGTGACGGACATCATCCGCGCACAGGCGCCGCATCGCTTGAAGCCGGGCATCCCTACGACACCTTGAAAGATGAAAAAACAGTGAAAAAATTCACCAAAAAGTATGGTCAAAAAATGACCAGGGCACTGCTCTTCCCGGATCTGCGCTTGCTGGCGCGGAAAAAGAAGAACTGAAGTCAGCGCGCAGGGGCGGCGCCTAAGTACTGCCCGCGACGTCATCCCGGCGATCACGACGCCGACGACGGACGCGGAGCCGCACGACGCCGCCTACCGACGCGCAAGGGTACTGCTACGCAAAAACTTTCCGGATCCAGCCTGACGCCTGGGGATATTCTAAGGTAAGGAATCTGTCACTAACGTGTCTCTTTCAGATTAAAATATTTATTCCAACTGCACACGCCGCAAATTGGTAGAAATGCAAGTATTTAAAGAATGTTAAGTTTTGTACATAAGGTAGTACACCATGTCCAAAAAAATGTTGGCTCCTGCCGAGATGTTTCGGCAAAGGAAGTAAAATGCTGGAGTAAAAGGAACCCACACCTCTGATTCATCTACCCAGTGCTTTGCCCCCTGCACATTAAACTATCCTCGTTTTGTCTTAAACTTTATCCCTCATACCCACTAATCCCACCAGGGCTTTTGAAGGCACCTGCCCAGCACATAGCTGTCAGGTGACACTCATTTCCCAATCACACTTCCATTTTGCTTGTAAATCAGTACAACCCCTGCATTCAATATCTTAATCGGTCAGTCCATGCTAATGAGCAAATCTCCCAATTTTCTGTTCAAGCATGCAAGTTAAACTCCCTGTACTATTTCCATGCACAAGCATCGTAAAGAATTCTCACCTAAACGTCCACTCTGTGCCAGTCGGCAACTTAACCCATGTCCTTGTAGGCCCATCCGAGCTTGTGGGTAAATCTCAGTTATCTTTACATTTCTCTGCAGGAAGCCACTGTATACAACCTGGGAGTCAAATAGTACCCCAGGAGTGCCCCTCTCTACCAACTCTTAAAGATATAAAATCAGCCACTGCCCTGTAACAGGTTACAGCAGACATAAGTGCTAGCTATGAAGTGCCAATCAATGTATTTTTATTATTCCGTCCGTCATCACTGCCACACTGGTAATATTGAGGTTGGATTCTTCAAAGTTCTCATGTGGGGGCACAAATAAGGAAGATAGTGCACACGATGTGACAGGGAAGGAGGAGGGAGGGGTAAGCTGCTGTCATGAGAAAAGGAGGTTTGAAGGGGGGAGAGGAGAAGAAAGGCAGAGAGAACTTGAGGAATGGGATCGCATGCAGCTGGGAAGAGGTTGGAGGGACCAAAAAAAACAGAAGGCATCACAGAAGACTTATTGTTTAGAATAGGATAAACAAGAATAAACCCTCTAAAATAAAAGAAAAAACCTAGTCTGGAGCAGGTAGTCATGCACGGACATGAGACACTGCCAAAAAAGTCCAACTTTGAAAACCGCAGCAGTTGCTACATGTTTCAGTAACTAAATAAAACTTGAGCTTGTTTATCAGAGAGCTAGGAAATCATTTACCCACTCCTTTCTACTTGCCAGGTAAACTGCTTCCATGCAGCACATCCAAGAAACAAAGGGGAAGGATTTTGAGCTACGTTATCATTAAAAAAAAAAAATCCCCCCAAAAAACAGTGCAAAAAATAATTAACATCAATGAAATGTCATAAAATATGATAGTGCTAAGCAAAATTATAACTTAATGGTTGGCAATATTTCTCAATCCATGCCACAATATCCATAGGGGGTTATAGAAGTATCCATCAGAAACAAGAAACACCTGTTCAGGGCAAAATAGATGCCTGAAATCCAACCGCTCCACAATTCAACATTGTCACCTGTGCAGAAGGTGGTAGCTGGGTGTTAGGCTTCTCAAAAATGTTCAGTTCACATTACATAATTGTGAGGAAATGGGGTCTATTATATGGTGTGGCAGTTCGACCGTACCGTGTAATACACTCACCAACCCTGGGTGGCTGTGGCTCTGAGCAGTAAGGCTTACACAAAGCAACAAGTGTAAAGCATTTAAACAGCACCAAAACTATTGGAGAAATTGACAAGACACTAAAGACATCCAAAACCAATTTATAAAAATATAACATTTTATGTATTTTAGACACCACAACGATACAGATCCAACAGAGGGTTCATGAAATACAGACTTTATAAGGTACAGTAAATCAAAACATTTCACTGAACCGTGAACAAGCACTGACAAATTCAATAAATTTGACACTTAGAAACTTTCTCATTAAAAAGTTTGGACTCTTAATGCCAGGGATGTGGAATTCCTATAGCCCCATGCCCAGAACATTGTTTGGGGTAAAGAACAACAAGTTTTCATGTGTATTTTGTCCTTGGGACAAGTAGGCCCCACCCCCTGCAGTACAAACCCTTTGGCTGCCAGTTTACAGTTCTACTTTACGGACCAGGGAAGGGCACTGTCTGCAGTTAAGGTAATATAAGTGTCCATATGTTAGTGATGTTCAAACTTGTATCTATGGTTCATTATTGAAAAACCTTTATTAGGGTGAGAGCTCTAAGGAAATGATGTAAGCTCGGAGTGCACTACTGACAGTGGTTTCAGTATAAAAAAAAAGTGTACACACGTTTTCAAAGTTTAGCAATATGAGGCTATGTATAATGCTCACAGAATGCTCTCGGATTAGATGCAATTATTTGCAGAAGCTTGAAAGCAAGATTGATGATTCTTTGCTTTCAAAATAAAATGTTCACAAAAAAATGCAGCTAGGAAAAAAAACATTTTGCTGAACTACTGTAAACTTTTAGGTACCATTTCCTTGCAGCATCATTTAGCAAAATATGTTTATGCATGCTAGTATTTCCAAAAAATATTCATAATGGAAAATCTGTGTAACCAGTTTCAATAAAATTGTGGGAAAAATAAGAATAAACAAGCATTGGTAAAGCCAGTAGATCTGAAATCAGTGGTCAGCCTTTTGGTTTTGTCAATGTGTGTCCTGGTTTGGCATGGTTTTTGGAAAATCTTATTGGTGTGGGAGATGCCTGCCCTCACCATTATAACAAACATTGGCAAAAAGCAAAAATTGTTTTTGGTCTCAAAATGCAAACTTTGCCACAGCAGTTCCTGCCACTGAACAAAACTACTTTGTGTGCCGATATGCTCCTTGTGAAAGAGCAGAAAGCTGTCACTCACAGTGAAGCTAGCATATACAATTTTAATAAACAGAAAAGGTCTTGGTTAAGGCCAGACCTATTTATGGGCCCAATTATTTAAAAAAAAGTCTCAAAGGCACCCATGGTATATGTTCTTGCAGATTTACAGCTTTCATGAATTCACACAAATTTACAGAAGCATGCCAAAAAATAGCACTCCTAGAAAATATTTGTGGACTGCATTTTAGCACGAGCAAATATGCATGTGTAGATTTGCTTAAGAGAAAATATGTTGAGCGTTTGCAAGTTCACTTTCCCTCCAACCACTTTTTCCAAACCATGAAAGAGGTTTTTGTCTGCAATTGCCAGTTGTAAATTTCCAACCTTTCTCAGTATGGGAAAAAATGACAGAAGAGCTGGTGAAAACCTTTAAAACATGCTAGTTAGTAGGTTTACACGTACTCAAAAGAGCATTCCAACCCTGGAACTATTGCTTACCAGTACCTTCAGCCCCAGTATGTAGATCTGCGGAAAGGTGGCAAAATAAGGGAATTGCTAGTATTCCAACCCTACTATGGTATGAGCCCTGTCATAATCAGAGAGGCTATATCACAGCTCTTATATAATGAGATTGCTACCATAATCTTTTGCTGCACCACATGAAACAAAAAGGACAAGTGGATTTTGTTACAGGACTAGTAGATTTATGAAGCAACCTGCCCCAATGGACAAGTAGATATTCTATTAAATTCCACACCACTGTAATGCAGTCACTTTAGGCAACCAACTCCAGTAGGGAGCCAGTCAGGAGGACCAGCAAGGTCTTTAGAAATAGCTGCCTCAGCTGGTGAAGCAGTCTTCAGTCAGTTCCAGGCACTTTTATCCTTTGCAGGGCTTTCCTATAGAAGTGGTCCTGATGAAAGGGATGAAGGATGCAATGCTAGTAACGGGGGCTTGCTGTGTGAAGGTGGTGAGGCGATACTTGTCACAGGGTGAACGTTGTTCGAAGTCCTCCTGGTTCTGGCAAAAGTCCAGTCGCCACTGGACTACCACTTGTTGGTATCGCGGTCACCGGTCACTTTTTACTGGGTCGATAATTCCTTCTCTGAAGGTCCTAGCTGCAGTCCGACTGCACTTTTGGGCTCAGCGAACTCTTGTTCTACACGGCAAAGGTTGGCGGCAGGTTGAAGACTTAGGGCTACCAACTTTACCCAGAAGACTTCTTCAGCTGTTGTGTTCTTGTGCTACAAACAGGAGGCCAGTCAGCTAGCCATGAGGGTCTCTTGGCTTCGGCAGGACTCTGGAAATTACTTCTCCTTGAGCAGGACACAGCAGGCACAGTCCCTCTCCTTTGCTAGCCAGCAGGTGCAGTCCACAACTGTGCAGCCTCTCTTTGCCAGTTTCACAGGGCAACAGGGCAATCCTTCCACTCCTACTTGCAGTCCAGCCGAGATCATAGTGTGGGGGTGCCGAGGGTGTCCTACTTATGCTCAGAAAATGCCCTCAGGGCAGGATGAGGTTGGCAGCCAATGGGCTACCAGGTTTCTTGCCACCCGATGACCACTTCTAGCAAAGTGTGGCATTTGGGCATCCCAGGATGTAACATTCTGCCCACTTCCAATGTGGCACGGTCCCTCTACCAGCGTGTGGAGCTCCTTAGCCCAACAGAGGTGGGGCTATAAGTCCCTGGAAAACCGGTTTGGCAACTGGTTTCCCCTCTCCTGTCTGAAGTGCCTGCTTGTCTGCCTGCAAAATGAAGCAGCCACTCTCCCGAGAGTTACCCATTTGCCCTTCAAAGGTGGCTTCTTATTTGAAGCTCGCCTTTTGGGCCAACACCGGTGTGGCTTCCTGCAGGAGGGAGGTGTCGCCTCCTTCCAGAGCAGGCCCTTATTGTATCCTTCCCTGGGAGTTGTTAGCATGTCTCTCCAGGAAGGCAGAAAGCTGTCTCAGCGACAGGACCCTGTGTGCAAACAGTATGAGCACAGGGGTCTTAGGGAACGAAGTGGCAACTTGGTCAAAGAATCAAGTCGGGCTTAAGATAACGAGTTTTTTGATACCTTGGATGACCAACTTTGGTTGTGCCATTCCAGAGGTAGCACCGTTGAGGGGTCAGTGTGGAACTCTGTACTCGCCAATGAGACGACCAAGCCTTTCCACAGGAAAGGAGCATTTTCAATGCAATAGGTCTCGCATTACTAAATGTTTGAGCTATTGCAAATAATGCAACGCCAATCGCTCAAACTTTTAGTAATGCGAGACTTGTTGCATTGCAAATGCTAAATAAAACAAAGTATTTATAATAAGAAAAAGGTTAACTTTGGCCTTGAGATAAAAAACGTTTGTCGATGGTAACTTTGAGAAGATATGATTTTACAGCAATTTGCAGCATTTTTAATCCCTGTGTGTGTCCTTAAAATGCGTGTTTGGCACACTGAGCTCGAGACATATAGCCGGCCTGTTCGGGGCAAATAATACAACATGATTAGGTTTATTTGTGAAACCTCAACTGCCAGGGGAATATCACAATTATATTTTACGGGGCTGATAAAGTCCATGAGAAATTCATTTAGCTAATTTATACGCCCAGTTATGATCGATGTATTCGGGTGATAAACTGGTAAAAGCACAATGTTTGGTGCATCTAACTACTAACCCTGCGCCAATAATTTAATTAACATGGTTTCACGATGGAGAATATGAAGAGATGGAATGAATTAAGTAAAAAAAAATTTTTAAATCTAACATGTGAAACAAAATCGGAGCATAAACTTTTAGAAGCGACATCCTTAAAACAGGAACATAAAGTATAATTTACCAAAGTATATTTATGAGCGATTACTTGATGCCTTCCCCCTTTTTTTGCCATACCACGAAGACATTTCCTTGCGAAGTTAAAGTTAATATTTCACTCGTGAGCACTGTCTGAACATCCTCACCGCCTAACACAACTGACAGCTCAAATGCGTCCACTGGTGCAAAGTACCTTGATCCACATGAATGATGAGGCAATCGGCCAATAAGAACACTCACTGTTGTTTTGGAGATCAGGCCTCTCTTTCAAGTATGGTTGCAGTACATTGAAATTGGTAGCGTGGAGGAGGCTTGGGATTTAAAGAAACAGTACACAACAAAGCACAAGTTGTTTAGTTTATTAATAAACTCGGGAAACAGACAGTAAGCGCCTGTGCAAAGGTGGCATCTTTTAATAGTCTGTTCGGAAAGGGTACCTTAGACGGCGGATATCTCCGACTGTATGCCCGGTCTTAATTACATTTATATATGCGCTTAGGCGGTGTGTAAACACGCTCTCGAATTTGACAGATTCCTTGCCCATGATAATAAAAAGAATCTAAACAAGCACGGAATCGAAACCTGTGGTGCGCGCACACCACAGAGGAGCGGGGGGGCGAGGGAGCCTGTCGTCTGTGCCGCGCGCTGATGCGCGTCCTAGACACGGACGGGAATGGGCGGAGCAAAGGCGGGACATGCGCCCGCCTTTGCCCAATTGCGTGCCGTTAAAAAAAAAAAAGCACGCTACAGCCAATGCCAGCCTGCGAAAGCAAAACCACACGCACGAGCGTGTGGTTAGCTTTCTGAAGCCCAAACAAGAGGTCTCGGGCTGCGCGAGCAGTGCCGCGCACTGCAACGCTAGGCGCGAGACCTAAAAAGGACAGTTTTGCATTCTTACTAACAGAGCACGTAAAATACAAGCTCTGCCAGCAAGATATGTTGCACCCTGCCTTAGGACTCAATAGGCCTGCCATATGGGTGGCTTACACATATAAGAGGGGTAATTGGGGGGGGGGGGGAGGGGGGGGTTGGCTTTGCTATTACTTTAAATGGCAAAGTTGGGCTAGGTGTTTAAACTACTCGTCCAGCCTGCAAATGGTGGGCTGGGAGACTGGTTTTACTCATGTCACACTGAGGGTGGCACAAATAGTGCTGCAGTCAATGGAGTTACCCTCTAACGTAAATGCCCTGGGTACCATTTAATAGGGACTTGCAGGTAAGTTAGCTTAGCCAATTAGATATAAGCCAATTCAACACACCTGTTTAAGGGTAAGGGCACAGGGACTGAGGTGTGTTTAGCAGGTTTCAGTGCACTCTAAGTCGAAAAACCAGCAGTATCAGTCTATGAACTTGGCGGTGACCATTCAATAGGAGGCATTTCTTTAAAAAGTATCATAAAGGGTAGACTTCTGAAAAGGGGGAAGCAGTACGGGCATCACACAAGGGATTGACCCTCACCTTAGCATATATTTACACACTCAATAAATCGGAAGAGGTATGTTTTCCCACAACAATACATGAATTCACAGAGTGAGCAAAGGGTCAGCTGACTGTAGCTGTGAACTCCTGCTAAGTTATGGATAATAAAAAGACAAGACAAAGAACCACTTTGAAGGCACAGGTGTTATACTGGGGAACAGGAAGCTATGGTTAGAGGAGCTAGAACAAATGGATGGATGGTGATGCTGTCACTCAATGAAGAAAAATGTTACTTACCCTGTAAGCATCTGTTTGTGGCATGTAGTGCTGTAGATTCACATGCTGTGCATACTCCTACCATCCAGCGTTGGGAGAGGATGTGTGCAAGTTTTTCTTCAAAGAAGTCTTCTCGAGTCACGTGGTAGTGTGCCTCCACCTCTTGCTGGTAATGCGCATTTACATCTCCTCCATTGTTAGATTGTTTTCCTCACGGGAGGTGAGGATACAGATTCAGAAGGTGCGAAGCAATATGGAGGAGAGAGAGGACCATGCAGTAAAATAAAGAATTAATTATCACTGCAACAGCCAGAGGCTTCCAGAGAGGAGGGTGGGCACATATTAATGTACAGCACTGCATGCCATGAACAGATGCTTACAGGTTAAGGAATAGTTTGTTACCTGTAATCCTAGTTCTCTCTCAGGTGAATCTCCAATGAAATCATAAGCACTGAACAGTCCCGCCTCAGTACGGGGATCCCAGATCACTTCTGTACAATACATCTTATTAAGTGTAGATGTTCGCCATTTTTGACTAAGGCCTGGAGAAACACTTAAGATTAATGTTTGGCAGCCTATAAAGAAGGCTACATTGGCCAATTGCTTCAAAATTGCATTTAAAAAAGGGTAATATATACTTATAAGTACCAGGAAAATTAACTGGAATTGCATTATTTGACTAAATCTCATTTACAAACCTTTTTTAAAGGAAAAAGATGAAGGCGGAAGAGGACAACGTAGCCTCATTGGTGGCAACTCTGCATACGTTTCTTCTACCAGGGAGGAGGGCGGGTTGCATATGATTTCAATGGAGTCCCCCCCCGTCCCCCCCGAGAGAGTAACTAGGATTACAGGTAAGAAACCATTCCTTCTCTCTCAGGGGATCTCCACTGATAATCATATGCACTGAATAGAGTAGCAAGTCCATCATTCCAACTGCAGTGGAAAGGAAAAGAGATGACCCGTAGACCAGATTAAGCGAATAGATTCCTCAGAGAGGCCCGTCTTACTTGAGCAACTGTTCTAGCATCAAACAATAGTGCTTGGTAAAAGTGCGAACAAATCTCCATGTAGCTGCTTTACATATTTCAGCAATGGGGTTATTTCTCATTAAAGCACCTGTAGCTGCTTTCCCTCTAGTGGAATAACCTTTAGGTTTATCAGATAGAACTTTATTTGCTTTAAGGTAGCATAATAGGATGCAAGACACTATCCATCGGGATATAGATTTAGATGTGGTTAAACCAGTACGGACTGGGCCATATTTATGAACAATTGATCAGACTTGGGATATCTTTCTGTTTTCTCTATATAAAATTTTAAGACTCATCTGACACCTAGAGTATGAACAGTTCTTTCAGCCGGATTGGAAGGGTGCAGAAAGAAAGAAGGCAAAGAAATGGTCTGGTTAATGTGGAAACCCAAAACAACTTTTGGTAAGAATTTCGGATGAGTCCTCATAAGCACCTTACTACTATGGAACACCGTATACTGTTCTTGAGTACATGAAGCCTGAATCTCACCTGGGGCCATATTTTATCACACTGATAAAATTGCTGTATAAAAAGCCGGTGGTCAGAGTAAGGACTGGCCAGTTGCTGTTGCGTACTATACCGGTATGTAGGGGTACCCGTCAGGGATGCCCCTTTCCCCCCCCCCTCCTTTTGTCACTGGCCGTTGAACCACAGGCGTTAGCCATGCGAGCATCTGCAACTCATATGGGAAAAGTTACTCATGCAATATCTTTATATGCGGATGACTTCCTCTTATGTGTACGAGATATTGGTAGGATTCCTGATACTGTACCTGATATACTTAACCAGTTTGCCCATCTGCCAGGATTACGGGTTAACTGGGATAAATCAGGTCTGTTCCCATTTAAACCTAACACGCCCGACCCGATGTTCTCTATTGATGGCACCCCAGTCACGTGGCAGCCATCCATGTTTCGTTACCTGGGAATTAGGATATACCGTAGTGACCGCGATCTCCTGGATGACAACCTCACCAGAGCACTTATATATCTCTGTCGTCGCAGATGACCTTTTGGAAATCACTCGCTATCTCGGTGGCAGGTAGGATCTCACTCATTAAAATGGTGGTACTTTCCCGCCTCCTTTATTACTTTGCCAATCTGCCACTATATCTGCAACCTTCCTTTTTTAAACGAATTGAACGCATGATACGGGGCCTTATATGGCACACATCATGCTGCAGAGTGGCACTCACAAAGCTATATCTTCCAATGGGCCAGGGAGGGCCGGCTGTGCCAAATCTGGAACATTATTATTTAGCGCCCCAACTTCAGTGGGTTGCCCGTTGGGTGGAAGGCAGGCCCTTATCGGGGGAGAGGAGGCACCCCTGACAGTACATGCTATTCTCTCTAACTTCCACCCTTGCAAAGGGAAAAGTAATTCACTCCCACTATTGCTACAAGTAGCTTACAGATGTTTCCGCAGACCTTTGTTCCTTACTAGGCATGTAAAACCTGATGCCCCAGCGCTCCCCCTAGTAGGGGCACCTGGGGGGCCCAGTTCCACCACCCCTTCTGACCTGGTGGACTGGAACAATGCGGGAATCCATACACTTGGAGACCTATACTCCGACAGACTTGTGCCATTCAATGATTTGATGCGAGAGGAGGGAATGCACTCGGGGCATTTTCTCCTAAACACCTCTTGGATTAGTCTATTACAAAGCAAATTGGGAGATATCACGCAAGAGTTACAAACATGGTACTTCAATACATCCATGTAATGGGGAATGGCAGTCATCTGATTCGCAGACGCCCTCCGCCTCCATACGGCAGTGGACCTGACTCCACTGCGTACGAAATGGGAATCCGATCTAGGTCGCTCATGTACAGATACAGAATGGAATGTGATACTAACGAGTCTCACACAGGTTCCCCGTAACGCAAGGTTTAAATTAATACAATTTTATATAGTATACCGAGCGTACCTCACCCCGGAGAAAATCAATTGGTACTTTCACAGAACTGACTCACTGTCCTCGCTGCATCCACTTAGATGCAGACATTGTACACATGTTATGGACATGCCACAAGCTTTGGCAGTTCTGGGAAAAAGTTACAGTTCACCTATCTGAGTGCACAGATAGGCAGCTCCGACACTCTTGGGAATCATGCATATTGGGGCTATTTCCTATGGGTAAGACATAGGGCTACGGGTAGGTTCCTGGATTTGGGCCTTGCAGTGGCAAAAAGACTCATTACACGACGCTGGAAGTCCAGGGACCGACCCCCCCCCCGTGTTCCTGGCCTGGTCGCATTCTGTTCTAAACTGGGCAGTGGCTGAGGGCGTATCCCTCAAGAGAGAGGACACACTGGGTTTATGGAAGTTCCCGCTCTCGGATAGTTGGAACACAACTCTTGCAACACTGCGGCTCAATCTACAGTCCGAATCAGACATACAAACCACACAACAAACAGAGCCTGAAATCAGTCAAGTCTAGGGATGGGAATTAGCCTTCAACGCGATGGGTTGACCGCAGTGACTCCTGTGACAGAGCATATATACGAGCCACAGGTTTAATTGGGGGGGGGGGGGGGGGTAAAAGGTACATGACTTTATGGTTATACACAATTTCTGCTAAAGGGGAGCTGTCTTGAGCCCTGTTGTAGCCTGAGGATGTTTAGGTTGTTAGTATGGCATATATACTGATCTTAAAACTGCATATGGGAAATTGTCAAGATCCCTAGGAAAGCTGAAAGAAGAAAAGAATACAATGCGGAATTGATGAGTATATGTCCGATAATAAGTTCACTGAATGTATTCAGTTGTTGAAATATGTTTTACTGTCAATCTTGTGTAACGATGCCTTATGTACGTGTACCATGCCTCTGGTAGTAATTACCATATAATTTTGTATCTGTCGGCCGCCTTCGATACTGTGTCACATCAGATGCTCCTGACCAGGCTTCACACGATTGGCATCAGGGGCCTGGCCTGGAAATGGCTGGCATCTTTTCTAGAGGGGAGGGGGCAGGAGGTCTGGTGCAACCCTTTTTCAGCTTCATCGCGCTCACTGAAGGTGGGGGTTCCACAGGGTTCGGCCTTGAGCCCGACCCTGTTCAATATCTATCTTACTCCTTTAGCCGAGGTGGCCGAAGCACATGAGGCCAAAATTGTGTCCTATGCCGACGACACGCAGCTGCTGTTTACATGGAAGGCTAACGAGCCTTGCCCGGGGACATTGATCAGTTCCTGCCTTGCAGCTGTGTTCGGTTGGCTGGCCGCTAACCAGCTGAAATGTAATGCTGGTAAGACAGAATTGCTCTTCTTTGGTAAAGCGGCAGAGATCCCCTTACATGTTTTTTGGCCAGCGGACGCTCCTGCCCCCTCAGCGAATAGCCTGGTGGTGAAAAACCTGGGGTTTAAATTGGATAACCAGCTGCTCTTTCGCGCTCAGGTCAATACAGTAGTTGGCGCCTGTTTTGCTTTGATGCGCCTTCTGCGAAAATTTCTGTTCCTTCTGTCCAAAGCTGCCAGACAACAGGTGATCCAGGCTCGGATTATATCAAGGCTGGGTTATGGAAACAGACTCTACCTCGGTATGCCTGGTTTTCTGCTGGACAGGCTCCAACTGGTTCAGAATGCTGCTGCCCGCACCATTTTTGAGCTCCCTTGAAACTCGGGTGTCGCACCTTCTGAGGAGCCTGCACTGGCTCCCTGTAAGGAGAAGAATAATTTTTAAAACTCTGCTTGTCACACAGAAAGCACTTTACAGGGAAGGACCTAGCTACCTCAAACATAGGATTTCCTTCTACTCTCCTCGTAGAAATCTTCGATCTGCTGATCTGTTGTTGGCCAATGTTCCCCGTTTGAAAAGGTCCAGGGTAGGAGGTAAGTCTCTCTCCTTCCTGGGGCCCTTCCACTGGAACAAAATGCCTCTTCAGTTGAGAAGCATTGAATCTACACCCTTGTTTCGAAAAAAAGTAAAAACTTGGCTGTTTTCCTGCCCCCAAGTTATTTTCCCATACTGCGATCTTTCAGCCTAGCACCAGGACACTCTGTTGAGTAACAGTGCGCTCTACAAATACCCACACAGACAGACATATCTGTTTAAAATGACAAACAGATCAAACAAAAAATGAAGCCTGAATCTCACTAACCCTACGTGCTAATGTAATCGCTACAAGGAAAGCAGCTTTCCATGAAAGGTGTTGAACTGAGGCTTTATGGATGGGCGCAAAAGGAGCCTGCTTGAGGCGTGAAAGTACTACGTTCAGATCCCAGGGAGGGGAGGGACGACGTATTGGAGGGTAAACTTTTAACAAACCCTCTAAGAAGTCTTTAATAACAAGAATTGTGAAAAAAGAGGTTTGTGAAGGACATTTTCTATAGTTCATAATTGCAGCCAAATGTACTTCAATAGAAGAAAATTGTAAGCCTGATTTGGCCAGATAAAGCAAATATGGAAGAATAGCTTCTTCTTGGCACTTCGTTGGATCAAACTTCTTTGCAGAACACCAGATATAAAATCCCTTCCATTTGGAAGAATAAGCTGAAAGCGTTGATGGTCGTTTAGCCTCCTTGAGAATGTTCATGCAATCTTTCGAAGATTCAAACGTCCATATTGAAATAGCTCAAGAGTCATGCTGACAAACTCCAAGAGGAGAGATTGGGATGAATCATCTGACCTCTGAACTTCATGAGAAGGTCCAGTCTGCATGGCAGCTTCATGTGCGAACGCTCAGACATGTGAAGACCATTGTCAGGGCAACTACAGAGCTATTAAAATCATTCTGGCCTTCAAGTAAGACAGTTTGATTACTGATGGAATCAGGGGGATCGGAGGAAAAGCATAGAGAAATTTGCTAGACCAGTCGATCCATAGGGCAATCCCCAGAGTCCCTGGTTGGGAGTACTTTGAGGCGAAGTTTGGCCATTTTTGGGGGTTTTTGAGAATGCGAATAAATCTATGTGAGGAAACTCCATATGCATAAGATGCATTGCACAACTTCATCGTGATGAGCCCACTTGTGGTTTTCCTGTAAAATCCTGCTTAGGGAGTCTGCTTGAATATTTTCAGCCCCTGGAAGATAGGTTGCAGTGATGGTCAGGGCTCTGGCTATCAGCCACTTCCAAACTGTCGGAGCTTCGTGAGGCAAGGCTATGGATCTTGTTCCCCCTTGTTTGTTCGAAAAGTACATTGCTGTTGTGTTGTCTGTCTGAACAAGAAGGGATTACATCTTGAAGGATGGAAGAAAAGCCTTCAGCACTAGAAGAATCGCTCATAGGTCGAGGAGATTTATGAGATAAGTCATTTCTTACGGAGACTAGGATCCTAGGATTTGAAGGCGATCCATATGCTCTCCCCAACCTAACAGAGAGGCATCAGTTACTATTGTCTGAGAGGGAACATCCTGGTGAAAAGACATCCCTTGAAGGAGATTTTTCAGCTTGCACCACCATTTGAGGGACTGCTTCGCTTGAGAGAAAGTGTGATCTTGTCCTCCCAGCGGCACGAGTATTGATCCCACTGAGCCTCCAGACATTCTTGAAGTGGTCTCATGTGGAGTTGTGCGTTCGGTGTCAGAAATATGCACGCTGCCATCAAGCCCAGGAGAGATTATACTTCTCTCTCTGCGGGATGAGAGCGACATTTCAGACGAATGGATGACAGTCGCTGCTCTGGATACACTTTTGCTTGTAATGTGTTGATGGTGGCACCTAGATAATGCAAAGACTGGACTGGAGAGGAAGTACATTTGTTGTGATTGACATGCACGCCTAATAGGTGGAGAGTACTGATCATCATCTGATAATGGAGTTTTGCTTCTTGTAGAGTTGACGCTTTGATAAGCCAGTCGTCTAGGTATGGATAGACTAATATGCAGAGTTCCCTGAGATGTGCGGCGACCACTGCCATGTACTTCAAAAAGGTTCTGGGTTCTGATTTGAAGCCCTTAAGAAATATCTTGTACTGGTAGTGATTGTGACCTACTACAAATCTCAGAACTTTGTGGGGTTTTCTGGCTATTGCAACGTGAAAATAAACATCGTGAATTTCTATTCAGCAGAACCAGTCTCACGGATGGATACAAGGATAAATTTGATGTAATGGCAGCATTCTGAACTTTTCTCTTCGTAACCATTTATTGGGTAGTTTCATATCTAGTATGGGTCTAAATTAGTGTTTGGGGCCTTTCTTTTTCACCAGACAATAACGGTAATAAATCCCCGTAGTCGTTGGTTGGAACGATCTCCACCGCTTGCTTCTGCAGAACGATGTTCACATCTGATCTGAGCATTTGTAGATGTTGAGTGGATGGTTTTGGCTGAATATTTGGTGGAGGGTTGGTGAATCAAAGACAACCATTCTGTGCAATATTCAGAAACCACAAATCTTTTGTGATGGATTTCCACTCTGCCAGATATTGAGAGATACTTCCCGCTACCGGAGTGGGTAAGGGAATGAGGGGAATCAGAGGCTAATTTCTTGGAGCCTGCATGCGGCTTTCCTGCTTGGGCAGGTTGGTGGCCAGCTCTTCCCTTGGGTTGAACTCTTTGTTGCTGCTGGAAAGGTCTTTGCTGCTGCTGTTGCTGGTGGCCTTGTAACCATTGAGGGGTTTGAACCCTCTGCGGGTAGAAAGACTTGCAAGTGTGTATGCATTCTTTGCGGTTTTCTAGACCCATTGCCTTCAAGGTCTCCATCTCGATCTTCGTCCGAGCCATTTCGTCATCGGTATGACTGCCAAATAAGGTGTTGCCCGAGAAGGGAAGATTAAGAATCCACTGCTGAGATTCTTATTTATGGCCTGTAAGGCAAAGCCAGGAATGGCGCCTAAGGGTCAACCTGTGACGGTATCAAGGGGCTGCCAGTAGAGAAGAATCATCAGCAGCACTAATGACCTGGTTGGAGACCATCATGCCCTCATTAATCACTTCGAGGACGTCCTCTCTTTGATCTCTCTGGTGGTCTTCTGAAAATTGCTGCAAGGAGTTCCCATTAGGCTCTGTCATATCTGCCCAGCAGAGCAAATACAGCTGCCACTACCATGAAAGTAGCAAGTGCATCACATACCTTGTGTCCCACTGCATCAAGCTTCTTACTCTCTTCATCTGGAGGAACTGTACACAAAGCAGTAGTAGAGTGCACTTTTTTTGCAGCTAGGATGACCACTGGAACAGGGGGAGAATCTGAAAGAAAGAACGGGTCCTGCTCCGGAGGTCTATACTTTTCTGGAGCCATGATGGAGCGGATTTGGCAGCAGCCGGTGGAAGGAACAGCTCCAAAGCTGGTTCCAATAGACCAGGAACTAGTGGTGGGAGGAGTCTGGACGCAACCCGTTGGACATGAGTCTAGACGATACTAATGTTGTTGGGATAGGCAACGGAATGTTCAACTTCGATGCCCCTTGCACAAGCACCTCTTGAAAGGAGTTAATGTCATCTACTGGAGAGACCCTTGGCTGCGGAGAATCTGTCAGAGTTGGTGAGCATCTTCCAGCACTGGAGAAAGAAGTAGAATAAGGAGATCTGCCTCTTGATTGGGTTCCAGAACTGAATCTGGATGCAGGATGGTAGTTATACATGTGACAAGAAGAATGCGCTCGAGCTCCTGACCTATGAGGAGATCTGGAATGAGGAGATCTCTATCTTTGAGGAGATGCAAAAGGCCTCGGCGGCAGAGGTGCTTCCACAACTGTCTCTGGCTGTGGAAGAGGTGCTGGTCAAGTTGGCGGAAGAGGCACTGGAGGAGGTGCAGGAGGCGCAGAAGGCGCAGAAGAGTCGGGGAAAAAAAATGGACAACGATGAAGAATATGCCCTGGAGTATTCAGAGGTGGTTGGTAAACGTCTTGATTTTCTGTTTCTTTCTGGAGTGTCTCGACGTTGACAGACTTCTAGATGTCTATTTTCTCCTGTGCCTCAATGTCAACAGACTTTGTAATGTTGTGGTATCCTTTGATGTCGAAAGTTGCCTCCTCTTAGACGTCGACCCAGCTCTCTACGGCGAGCATGTAGGCACTGTACCTGGTCTCAACATCTATGTCCTCGACATCGACCTTTGATGTTGGTCTCTCTTTTTAGATCTCCCACTCTTGGAGCCCTTGGTGGAAGAACTCTGGCAGAGGACTGACCCTCTCCTCGCTCCTTTGACGTTCCACCTTCAGACTGCGCCTGCATCACTCTTCAGCCCCACAAGGGTGAATCTTCTCCCTATCCCTCAGGGTACGTCTGGAAAAGGTAGACATCTGTCAGGAATATTGACTGCCAGGAAGGCAGATGATACAGACGTCATGTGGGTCTGACTTGGCCATCTTTCTGGCCCACGGGACCCACTTGTCAAATAAGGATGCATATTATTTGATAAAGGAAAACATTTTAAGTCAGAAACACTTGAACAGATTAAACCAGTTAAGCAAATTAGCTGTCAAAACTTTTTAGTGATATTTTTGTGGGAAAAAAGCCAGAAAGGCTGCATCAGTGCTCAAAGATCCCATCATCAGGAGCTAGAAAAAAGAACCAAGATAACTGCCACCAGGTGGGCATAATGGGATACTGGTGGGCTGTGAGCCCTTAAAGGAGCAGACTTTCATATCTGCAGAGGTGCAACCTATGAAGCTACTTTGTCCTCCTCAACATTTTCCTTTAAAAAAGGTCTGTGAATGAGATTTAGTACAGGTACTTTTAAGTATATATTAACCTTCTTAAAATGCAATTTTTAAACAATTGTCCAAGATAGCCTTCTTTAGAGGCTACAAAACATTAACATCTTAAATGTTTCTCCAGGCCTTACTGCAGAAGGATAATGTTACTTACCCAGTAAGCATCTGTTCTTGGCATGTAGAGCTGTAGCTTCACATGCTTTGCATACTCCTGCCATCTAGTGTTGGGTCCGGATGTTTACAAGTTGCTTTTCTTCGAAGAAGTCTTTCCAGTCACGAAGTAAGGTGACTCCTCCTTTCGGTTTTTGCTCACCATGCCATTCCAGTTTGGACCCAGCCATATGCAAATCAGTCTTAACCCAGTGCCCAATAGGAACAGTCCAGCCCGAACTGCCAGGCCAGGTCCTCCCTGGACTGGAAACAAGCATCCTAGGACCGGTTTCGGGGTTTCACCCCTCATCAGCCAGGATAGCTTGACTCCAGTGGCATGGAGAGTACAGGACCCACGTTTGGGCATTCCCGTCCCACTCGGGGTGACAAATGCAAAAAGAACAATTGACGGACAGAAAACAACAATGTAATACATTCACCCCAGTACAGAGATCTGGGCCTAAATCCATTGTTTTTTTTCTCACCATGTCATTCCAGTTTGGACCCAGCCATATGCAAATCAGTCTTAACCCTGTGCCCAATGGGAACAATTGATGGACAGAATGCAGAACAATGTCATACATTCACCCCAGTACAGAGATCTGGGCACAGTAGTAAACTCCCAAAGCGGTGGCTAACCTGTAGTTGTTGCAGTCGATTGAAAAAGGGTTTTAAGTACTGCCTGGCCTACATTAGCTTGTTGCCTCGCTAACACATCTACACAATAGTGTTTGTTGAATGTGTGCGGTGTAGACCAAGTTGCTGCCTTACAGATGTCAGCTAGGGGAATATCCCCTAAGAAGGCCATAGTAGCCCCTATTTTGCGGGTGAAATGCGCTCTAGGGGTTATTGTCAAGGTTATTTTCGCTTTCACATAACATGTTTGGATACATTTCTCGATCCATCTTGCAATGCCGGATTTAGATTTGGGATTACCTTTGTGTGGTGGCGAAAAAGCAACAAAGAGCTGTTTTGTCTTACGAAAATCTTTTGTTCTTTCTACATAATATAGTAGAGCTCTTCTAACATCTAGTGTGTGTAGAGCCCGTTCTGCTTCAGAATCAGGTTGAAGAAAGAATACGGGTAACAACTGATTGATGTGAAAAGCAGAAACCACTTTAGGAAGAAATTTGGGATTGGTTCGAAGAACCACTTTGTCAAGTTGAAAGAAAGGCTCTTGTATAGTTAGTGCCTGGAGTTCACCAACTCTCCTTAAGGAAGTGATTGCAATAAGAAAAGCAACCTTCCATGAAAGAAATTGTAGTTGACACTTGTGTATTGGTTCAAAGAGTGGACCCATTAGCCTTGTAAGGATATGTTCAAGTTCCAAACTGGTGCAGGTGGAGCTCTTGGTGGTATTACTCTTTTTAGTCCTTCCATAAAGGCCTTTATTACTGGTACTCTGAAAAGAGAGAAGTGTTGTCTGTTTTGTAAGTATGCAGCTACTGATGCCAAGTTCAACCGAATGGATGTGTAGGCTAATCCAGATTGCTGTAAGTGTAAGAGATAACAGATGATGTTTTGCACTGAAGCATCAAGGGGATTGTTATTGTTACAGTATATAGCAAATCGTTTCCACTTCGCTGCATAACACACCCTAGTAGTAGGTTTCCTAGCCTCTTTTAGGATATTCATACAGTCTGGTGGCAATTGTAAATAACCAAACTCTGACTTCAGGAGCCAAATTGCTAGGTTGAGTTCCTTGGGATTTGGATGCCCGATTTCTCCATGGCTCTGAGTGAGGAGACTGGAGTTGAGATGCAGCTTTTTGTGTGGAACTACTGAGAGCTCTAGCAGGGTGGTGAACCAAGGTTGACGGGCCCATGTGGGAGCTATGAGAATGAGTTTGAGGGATGATTGCCTAAGCTTCCGAACTACTAGCGGAATGAGTGAGAGGCGGAAAAGCGTAGGCAAATATCCCTGACCAGTTCATCCATAGGTCATTGCCTTTGGAGAGCGGGTGTGGTAACCTGGAGGCGAAGCTTGGGCATTTTGCGTTTTGAGCTGTGGCGAACAGGTCTATGTGAGGAAATCCCCATTCCTGAAAGTAGGGAAGAAGAATCTGGGGGTGAAGTTCCCACTCGTGGATTTGCTGTCTCTGTCTGCTGAGAAGGTCTGCAATCTGATTGTTTACTCCTGGAAGATGTTCCGCTAGGAGATACATTTTGTGATGCATGACCCATTTCCAAATGGCTTATCCTACGGGTGACAGCTGGAAAGAGTGTGTCGTGTCCCCCTGTTTTTGTATATAATACATAACTGTCATGCGGACAAGGACAGTTTTGCCTATTAGGTGAGTTTGGAAGGCTTTGAGCGCTAGAAACACTGCTAGTAGCTCTAGGTGATTTATATGGAGGCTCTTGTACTTTAGACTCCACAGTCCTTGGATTGTGTGAGTCTGTAGGTGAGTGCCCCAAACAGTGAGCGATGCGTATGCTGTTAGCACTGTCTGTGGAACAGGGTCGAGAAAGGGCCGCCGCTTTGGATACATTTTGTGGGTTCCACCACTGCAGAGAGCGATGGGTGTGGCCATCGCTCAACACTAGATCGGTCAACTGACCCTGCGACTGGTTCCACTGACTTGCTAAGCATTCTTGAAAGGGACGCATGTGAAGTCTTGCGTGGGGAACAACTATAATGCAAGGCGCCATCATCCCTAGCAGTTGCATAAATACTTTTGCTGGTAATGATTGGTTGGGCTGAAATTGAGTGAGAAGGGACTGAATACTGTGAATCCTGGCTGTATTGGGAGAGGCTAGAGCTTTCTGAGCGTCTATCGTGGCTCACAGGTAAATTTGTGTGTTGGAAGGCTGTAGATGAGACTTCAACGCATTTACTGTAAACCCTAGTTGGTGAAGTAATTAAATAGTGATTTGAGTGTGTTGGAGACACATTTGGTAAGTGCTGGCTTTGATGAGCCAGTCGTCCAGGTATGGGAAGACATGGATGTGTGGTCTTCTCAGATGTGCTGCGACTACTGCCAGACATTTGGTAAATACCCTAGGAGCAGTGGTGACCCCAAACGGTAGTACTTTGAATTGGTAATGATGATCGCTATCATGAATCTGAGATATTTGCGATGAGCAGGGTGAATTGGAATGTGGAAATATGTGTCTTTTAAGTCTAGAGTAGACATAAAATCGCCCGGTTGTAGAAGTGGGAGAACTTGTTGAAGTGTCACCTTGCGGAAATGCTCTTAAAGTATGTAGAGGTTTAGTTCTCGGAGGTCTAGAATAGGTCTCAAGGAGCCGTCCTTTTTGGCGATGAGAAAGTACAGGGAATACACGCCAGTCCCTTGATGTTGTAACGGCACAGGTTCTATGGCTCCTTTGTACAGGAGCGATTGGACCTCTTGCTGAAGTAGATGTAAATGTTCTGGTGACATTTTGTGAGAACGTGGTGGAATGTTTGGAGGACTGTTGGTAAGCTCCAGGCAATAACCATGTTGGATAATTCCCAACACCCATTTGTCTGTGGTGATAGATTGCCAAATGGGGAGGAATTGTAGAAGACATCCCCCGACAGGTGTTAAATGATCGGGGGGAAGTGTAGGCAAGTCACTGTTTGTTAGGGGGAGGGGGAATTACGTGGTGTGGAACCCCTGCCTCGAACTTTGCTTTTGTTGCCTCTGTATCCTCCTCTAAAGAATCGCCTTGTAGAGGAGGATTGATTGTTGCCTTTGTAGGAGGTGGCACTATTGTCCGAAGACATGGTTTTCGACCCTCCACGGTAGAAGGAGCGACGAAAGGAGCCCGATTAGAGGGAGACAGCAGAGCCATAGCTCACATAGAATTGGCTACTTCTGGGTCTTTTTTCATTTTTTCTAATGATTTATCGTCTTCGGGCCCGAAGAGATGTTCCTTGTCAAAGGGAGTATTTAAAATAGACTGTTGGACTTCGGGTTTGAAACATGAAATCCTTAACCATGCATGTCTCCTTAATAACACACTAGTGTTGATCTCTCTGGCTGCGGTGTCTGCATCTAAAGCGCATATAATTGATGAATTGGATATAAGCTTCCCTTCCTGGACTAAATCCTAGGCTTTTGATTTGTATTCATCTGGGAGGTGTTGTAGCAATTGCTCCATTTCGTCCCAGTGCGCCCTATCATACCTGGCTAGCAGGGCCTGGGTGTTGGCAATGCGCCAATAATTTGCTGCTTGGGCGGCTACTCTTTTACTGGAGGCGTCTAATAGTTTTGACTCTGTCTGGAGGAGGAGCATCCCCTGTAGTCTGTGAATTGGCCCGTTTATGGGCATTAGAGACCACCAAAGAGTCTAGTGGCAACTGCCCTTTAATAAAGACTGGATCTGTGGGATCAGGCTTATATTTTTTTTATCAATTCTGGGGGTGAGAATTCAAGCACTCACTGGATCTTTAAAGATATCATCGGCATGTCTCATCATACCTTTAAGCATAGGTAGAGTGTGGCTAGCCCGTTGTGTGCTACTGAGCGTTTCAAATAGGAAATCTTCCTCTAGAGATTCCTTGTGTAACTGTACCCCATGATATTCCGCAGCTCTAGCAAGTAATTCTAAATATCCTACATTGTCGTCAGGAGGGGAAGGCTTTGCAGGGTAAAGATCTGGGTCCTTATCTGTAGGTGAATCTGTTTTATAATTAGGGCTCCCGGTTTTGGTATTTATTTTTTTGTAATTTCCGTCTGAATTCATCCATATTTATTTTTGGTCAACTTTATCTGTATTTATCCATATTCATTACTTTTTTTTTTTTTTTAAGTAACGCTGAAACTGGTATATTTTCACATTTATTTAACCAATGAATATGCAGTCATGCTTGAATGCCTGCCAGGTTTCAGTGATATGTACACCTGCAGAAGATAAATCAATGCACTTATATGAAAATATACATTTCAGTATCACTCTTGTGCATAGCTACTGCTGTTTAAGCCTCTTTACTAAAATCACTTTCTTTTTTAACCCCCTTACCTATCAATCCACAGTTATTGGCCTGGCAGTCATGGCAAAGTGTATTTAGAATAATTAAAAAGCACCCAATTTCTGTTTTTATCCACATTTAAAAATAAATACAGACAAGACAAATGGTTTTCTGTCTGTATTTATCTGTAAAAATCAGTAAAAACGGAAAACAGGGAGCCTTAGTTATAATCTTTCCAGGGGTCTATTGGTAAAATATTGTGCCCCCCATCTCCATCATCATCAAGTAGTGGTGGTGGAAAGTTAGTTGGTGTAATCAGCAAATGCTGCAAGGGTGGAGAAGTTGGTGTAGGGGAACGTGGAGGAGGAGAGGGGTTAGTACCTATATTCTTCCTCTTCAAAGGAATATGGTAAAGAGTGTCCTCTAACTCAGGTTTGCGTTTTGGAGGTGGTTTAGTAAGAACACGTCCTGTATCTGGGTTTATATAAAGTTCCTTCTGTTTTGGGTCTGATTTAGGTGTTGGGGCGTCGAAAATCGGGTCCTGCAGCTTCGGAGGACCAGTTTTAGGTTTCGGCACCGAGGATTTCGGTGCCGAGGTGGTATCCGTTTTCAGCGCGGAATGTTTCGGTGCCGAGGGCGGTTTGGATTTTGGGGTCAATGATTTCAGCTCCGAAGCAGTCTTCGGCTTCGAGCCAGAAGCTTTCGGCTCGGTGCCAGACTTTGGCCGACTCGATCCCGAGCCGGAAGGCTTAGTGCCATGTTTTGGTGCCGAGCCGGAGGGCGGGGCATCTGAAACATCTTCTCGGTGCCGTCCGTGGCCCGAAGGCAGGAGTGGGACTGGAGGCTTTTGTTTCGGCTGAATTGGAGTTTGGGTCAAGGGGCGCTCGGTACTCATGGGACGTTGACCATCTGGCAAAGTCTTCTTCCATCTCGAAGTCCGAATCCGGAATGGAGACAAGTTCCTCTTGTTCTTCCTCGGCCCCCTGAACGTCGAATTCGTGCTCGGATTCGTCCCGGAAGATGTCCGGAGTGTATTTGACGATTTGACTCTGCATCTCGCAACGTCGAGCCAGACGATCACTGAGCATTTTCTTCGATCGGAATGATCTGCACGCGTCGCAGTCCTGTTCGTTGTGCTCCGGAGACCAGCACAAATTGCAGACTTCATGCGAGTCGGTGCGCGGATACTTGGCGTGGCACCGAGGGCAGAATTTGAATGGAGTACGTTCCATCGACTGTGAAGTGGACCGACGCGGTTAGGCCAGACGGCCATCCCGAAGATGTTCGATCGAAATAGAGGTTTTCCTCGACGGATACGATACGCGGAGAAGTGGGATACGCGTTTGAAACAATACTGACGAGGGTAGAGTGGATTGCGCACCGAGGGGAACCCAAATAAACTGTTTCGAACCGGTGCGCAGCAATACACGTCCGAACCCGATGGCGGGAAAAAAACAATCTAACAATGGAGTCGATGCCCATGCGCACTATCACCGAAAGGAAGAGTCACCTTACCTCGTGATTGGAAAGACTTCTTCGAAGAAAAACAACTCAAACATCCGGACCCAACACTAGATGGCAGGAGTATGCAAAGCATATGATCTACAGCTCACATGCCTCGAACAGGCAAATATCTGCACTTAAGATATATTGTAAAGAAGTGCTCCGGGATCTCCGCACATGGGCGAGACTATTCAGTGCTTATAATTATTATTGGAGATCTCCTGAGAAAGAAGTAACATTTTCTGTTCAAGGCATGTGTGGCTGTAGCTATACATGCTGTGCATAGACTGTAAAGCAGTCCTCCCCTAAGAGGTGACTAGCCTGTGGGAGTTGCAGTAGACTGAAAAATCATACAGCCAGGCCAACATTGACTTGCTGGTGTGCCAGTATATCCACACAGTGTTTTGTGAAAGTATGTGGTGTGCACCAGGTAGCTGATCTGCAGAGGTCAGCTATGAGAATGTCCCTGAGTAAGGCCATAGAAGTCCCATTTTTACGGGTAGAGTGGGCTCTTGGAGGTATAGACAAAGCCCTCTAGACTTTCGCACAACATATTTGGATACATTTCACTATTCATCTGGTTATGCCTGACCCTGAAAGAGTCCTCCCTTTATAGGGTTTAGAAAAAGCAGAAAAGAGCTGTTGAGGTTTTCAAAACGGTTTTGTTCCATCAACATAACATATTAGGGCTCGCTTAACGTCTAATGAATATACAGCCCGTTCTGCAACGGAGTCAGGTTGGAGGAAAGGAAACTAGGAGTTCTATAGACTGGTTAAGGTGGAAGGGAGAGACCACCTTAGGGAGGAATGTACAGTTAGTTCGAAGGACAACCCTATCCATGTGGACCTGAAAGAAAGGTTCTTCCAATGTTAAAGCCTGGAGCTCATGGACACGTCTGAGTGAAGGGAGGCTGTGGAGGAATAACCCTTTTGAGACCCTCCTTAAAAGCTTTGATCACAGGAATCCTGAAGAGGGATATGTGTTGTCTATTTTGTAGATAAAGCGATACCAAAGGGGATGATGGACGGAGCGTTTGAGCTAATCAAACACTCACCCCCAGTCAACTGATCTGGGTTTAATCCATCATCATTCTTTAGCTCACTCCACCACCCCAGTTCAGACATGGCCATATGCAAATCAGTCTGACCCTGTGCCTCATGGGAACAGTCCAGCCCGAACTGCCAAGCCATGTCTTCCCTGGACCGGAAACAAGCATCCTGTGACCGGTTTCTGGCTATTCAGCCGTCATCAGCCAGGCTAGCTTGAATCCAGTGGCAAAGTGAGCAAGGGACCCACGTCTGGGCATACCCTGCCAACTTAGGGCGAACAAAGCGATACCAAAGGGTATGCCCAGACGTGGGTCCCTTGCTCACTTTGCCACTGGATTCAAGATAGCCTGGCTGATGAGGGTTATGAACCCGAAACCGGTCCCAGGATGCTTGTTTCCGGTCCAGGGAAGACATGGCTTGGCAGTTCGGGCTGGACTGTTCCCATGAGGCACAGGGTCAGACTGATTTGCATATGGCCATGTCTGAACTGGGGTGGTGGAGTGAGCTAAAGAATGATGATGGATTAAACCCAGATCAGTTGACTGGGGTGAGTGTTTGATTTGCTCTAACGCTCCGTCCATCATCCCCTTTGGTATCGCTTTGTTCGCCCTAAGTTGGCAGGGTATGCCCAGACGTGGGTCCCTTGCTCACTTTGCCACTGGATTCAAGATAGCCTGGCTGATGAGGGTTATGAACCCGAAACCGGTCCCAGGATGCTTGTTTCCGGTCCAGGGAAGACATGGCTTGGCAGTTCGGGCTGGACTGTTCCCATGAGGCACAGGGTCAGACTGATTTGCATATGGCCATGTCTGAACTGGGGTGGTGGAGTGAGCTAAAGAATGATGATGGATTAAACCCAGATCAGTTGACTGGGGGTGAGTGTTTGATTTGTTCTAACGCTCCGTCCATCATCCCCTTTGGTATTATTTTGTAGATAGGCAGCCACTGCACCTAAGGGGAGCTGGATGGAGGTGAAAGCTAGTCCGCAGGTCTGTAGGCATAGAAGGTAGCAGACAATGTTCTGTATGCTAGCTGCTATGGGATTAAGTGTTTCGATAGTCAGTAGTGGGTAAGTCATTTCCATTTGACAGCATAGCAGGTGTGAGTAGTAGGCCTGCGTGCTTCTGTAAGGATGTTCATGCATTCAAGAAGAAGGTTGAACTAACCAAACTCTAAGACCTCAGGAGCCAGATGGCAAGGTTGAGCATCCTGGGGTCGGGGTGCCTGATTTCTCAATGGTTCCATGTGAGAAGGTCCGGCCTGTTGGGGAGCCTCTCGTGTGGAACGACAGAGCTTTAGGAGAGCGGTGAACCATGGCTGTCTGGCCCAGGTGGGAGCCGCAAGAATCAGGGAGTCACGTCTGCCAAAGCCTCCGTACTAAAAACGGAAGGAGAGGCAGAAAAGCGTAGGGAAAAATCCCTGACCAGTTCATCCATAGTGCATCGCCAATGGACTGTGGGAACCTGGAGGCGAAGTTTGGACATTTCGTGTTTTAGGCCATGGTGATGCGGTCCACGTCCAGAAACCCCACTGCCGGAAGTACGTAAAGGGGACTCTTGGGTGAAATTCCAACTCGTGGACTTGTTGCCGTATCCTGCTGAGGAGGTCTGAGCTAGGGAGAGCGGTGCCACCCGGATTCTGACAATAGTACCTGGCTGTAATGCTGTCCGTCTAGATAAGGACTACCTTGCCCACAGTGTGGTGGATGAAGGCCCTCTGCACTAGACTGACAGTCAACAGCTCTAGGTAATTGATGTGGAGACCCCGGTGACTGGGTTCCCCATTGTAGGAGGCTGGCTCAGTATACAGAGTCCACCCATGGTGAGGCACTCTGCACAGAGTCCAGGTAACCCTTAGTGATGGTGTTTAGGTCGCGGAAAACCAGAGCTCTCAAGGGGTAGCAGTGGAGAGCAGCTAAGGCTTATTCAGGAGGGGTGTAAAGAAAGCGCATGTACCACTATAGTCAGTCAGTAAGCTTTTCACACTAGAAAGAACCACACCAGGTGAATATAAAAATACTTTGTATTTATTAGTACATACTAAACACTAACTTGGTATATCTCCTACCTGGAGGTATCAACTACACACAAGAAATACTTTAGAAAGAGGCAAGTAGCATATAAAAATACATGGGGCGGAACTGGGGGACCAAACCACATGCTAAAATAGTGGAATGTGAGGTAAGTACCAAAACTGGACTAGATGGAGGACCCCGGGAGAAACAAGGAACCACCCACGGTGAGTAGCCAGGGACCCCAAGGCACCCAGTGCAGAGAGGTTACACCGGGTCAAATGTCCATAGGATAACACAGGGTAAGTCGTGGTTGGAGTTTTACAGTTCTAGGACCCATCCCAAAGGACCCCTAAGGAACCATTTGGACCAAAGAAGGTTGGAGAGCCACCCCACCCGTGGATACCCTAGGAATCAGGATATCTACACTAGGGAGCCCAGGTGCACAAGGGTGAAGTGGAGTCAGAAAAGCCCACAGACGACGGAGGTTCGTGGATGATCTGCAACTACAGCGTCTCGTGGACCAGGGCGGTCTAACCAGGACATGGAATCCAGGCGAGAAGAACCTGAAAGTAGAGGGGACAGAGTCCAAACCACCCAGAGGTGACCAGGAGGCACAATACCAGCCCTGGTTGGAGGTTCTTGCTGCAGCATGGAGAGGATGAAGCAGCAGCTGAGGAGCCCTGGGGAGGACGCAGGAGCACCGGAGCTGTCCTCGAGCTGTCCTACGCCGGTCGACGAGTGCAGGAAAGTTAGTGGCCGGCAGGACAACCAACAAGCTTTGACAAAAGCAACCAACCGTTTGTGGAAGATGATGCTGTGTTGCAGACCAGCAAGGTCTGTGGGACTAACCCAGCAACAGTAAGTCAGGGCCGGCCCTCAGCACGCAGGAGAGCCAGCAGGAATCGACGGAGCCCCCTTGAGGACCCTCTGGCAGCAGGCACGGAGTTGCAGGGAAGCCTCAACAGCACACAGGAGGCCCACGATGCAGAGGATGCAGGCAGGACACAGTTCTTGGAGCTGTGCAGTGCTGGTGGCTGGGGCTTCTTGGAGCTTTAAGATCTTTCATGAGGAGAGCCAACAAGCCTTGGTAACGACAGACGCAGTGCACAGGGAGGCAGCTCACATCGGCTAAAGAAGGATTACAGTCGCCCAAGTCGCAGGGAAGACTGGTCAGGCCTATGGAGAACAAACAAACCCCCACCTGTGTTGCAGAGTCGGGCGATGTACGTGGGACAACAAAATCAGCAAATCGGTCATCGTCGTTGAGGTGCCTCCGGATGCAGGGAAGTGACTCCTTCACTCAAAAGGGAGATTCCTTCTGGCTGGGATGCAGGCTGTGTCCTTGGTGACTCAGAATGCGCGGCTACGGAGTTGCAGAACTTGGGAAAAGCACAAGGACGAAGATGCAGCAGGAATCTTCCCACCGGAACAGTCTTGTTGTAGATCCTGGCTTGAAGAACAGCAGAGTTCCAGTGCCCATCAACAGAAGAGTCATGGGACAGTCTTCAGATGACAGGCAGTCAGATCTAGAAGTTGTTGTCGGGACGAATCTAAGGACCCACCCTCAAGGGAGCCCTTAAGTAACAATAAAAAGGCGAAGGACCTCTTCTCTGGTGACCCACCTAGCAGAGGGGGTCAGGAACGTTATTCAGCTGTCCTAGCCAGTCAGATTCTCCCAGGGGCCAAGATTCAACATGGCAGAATCAAGAGGCCAATTGGAGGAGCTGGGTATCTCCCTAGGGAGGAGCTGGACACCTCCCTAGGGAGGAGCTGGACAGGTGGGTTGGACACTCCCCTGTCCTTTGTGTGGTTTCGCACCTGAACTGAGCCTAACTGGTTTATGCATGGAGAGCACCAAATGTAACCTTCAATGCAGTCTGGAGAGGCTCAGAAGTGCCCCCACTCTAACTAATTCTAAAGGAGAGGTGGCCACACCTCTGCTTTGCAGGAAATCTTTTGTTCAGCTTCCCCTACCCGAGTGAAGCTCATCAGGAGGGGTCAGAACCCGGTCTAGGGTCGGCAGCAGTGCGGGCTGGCAGGCAGATCCTGTAAGGCCACACAGGCAAGTATGTAGGGGATCCTCTAAAGGAGCCCCCCAGGACATGGTATCATGCAACTAACACTGGAATCGGTGTAGTTTCATGATTCCAACATGTTTGATACCAAACATTACCAGGTTCTGGCAGCCATTATGTAGTTGGACATCTCGACTTGCCAGAGTGTCCACTACATAACTTATAATGGCTGTCCAGCACTTACAAAGCACAGAAAAGGGACTCTGGGTTTGTAGGGGCACATCTGCTCAAGCAGGGGTACCGACACTTGGAACCAGGCACCCTGCCCTTGGACTGAAGGGCCTACATAAGGGGTGACTTATAGATTAAAAGTACAGTGACCAGGATAGAAGGGAAACCTTATATTCAAAATGAAAGCTGCAAGCACAATTTCATGCAGACTGCAATGGCAGCTCTGCAAACAGTTTGCATGGGCTTCTATGGGTGGCATAATAAATGCTGCAGCTCATAGGAGACCCCTGGTGTACCAATGCCCTGGGTAACTCAGTATCATATACTAGGGACTTATAATGGTATCCCAGTAACCAATTGTGGGGTGTACAAATTACTAACCAAAGAGTTTAGAGGAAAGAGCACTGCAACTGGGCTCCTGATTAGCAGGATCCCAGTGAACTACAGTCAAAACACTGACACCAGGCAAAAGGTGGGGGCATCTATGCCAGAAAGATCCTACTTTCCTTCACCCATGTCCTAGGGCAGTCAGGTCCTGTACCTGCGCCCCCCACCAAGTGAGAGAGAGGTCCGTTGTAATGGAAATCTGAGGAACAGAGTCGAGAAAAGGCCGCCCCAGCAACAAATTGTTGGTGTTCCACCATTGCAGAGAGCGATATGTGCGGTGGATGATCAACAGTGACCCTCCACTTGAGAAAATTGATGCGTTAAGTATCCTTGCAGCGAGTGCATGTGTAACCTGGCATGGAGAAAAAGCAAGTTACTTACCTGTACACTGTGGTTCTCCAGTATTGGGATCTTTCATAGATTCACATGATTGAATCTTCCCCGTCGTCATGGTGGGAGTCCCACGGTACTTAGATAAGCAGTACTATAGAAGTACATTAGAAACCATTAAGAATGAAAGGACATTTTAAAACCCATCTACATCTTTATGTTAGATCCAAACTTTGACCAATCGGAGACAAGCCCCAGACCCCATCTCCCCTGCAGAGCCACCATACCTCAGATTTTGCGCACAAGTGTGCTCAAGTGAATAGTCGTAGGAGTTGAAACGTGGCAAGCCTAAACGGGGAGGTGGGTGGGGCGCATGTGAATCTATTAAAGATCTCAATACTGGAGAACCACAGTGTACAGGTAAGTAACTTGTTTTTTCTCCAGTATTGAATTTTTCATAGATTCACATGCTTGAATCAGAGTGGTTAGCAGTACAATGCTTAAAATCAAAGCAATTAGGCGAGGACAACTCTGTATGAATTATATATTTTGTCAAGAATCAACAACTATATATATATATATATATATATATATATATATATATATATATATATATATTCACTGAAAAACCATAGGTTTCAGACACGTTATAGTTAGAAATTAGCATTTAAAAAACCTTTGAAATTCACTGAAAAAACCATAGGTTTTAGGGACAGTTATAGTTAGTTGGACATTTCACTCGTACAAAACCATAGACATTCCCCCGTTATAGTTAGTTCAGCTAACTATAACTCGCGCCCGCAATGCACTGCTGATGACGTCACATATTACATCACTCATGACATGGTCAGTGACATCACTGATGACATCACTGATGACATCTCAAATGACATCACTGATGACATCACTGATTACATCATCCAGTGACTGTTTCTGTAAAGTTTAAATATGTTTAATATATATAGGGAAAGGTGTATTGAAGAATGAGTGGGTGTATAAGTGTCTGAATGGATGATTTAGTACGTGAGTGACTGACTCTACAAGTGAGTGATTAAATGTATCTTACTGAATGCATGGGTTAGTGACTAAACTGTGTGAATGTCTGTATCCGTCTGTCTGTTGGTTTGTAAGCGGCTGCATGGCTTTCTGAATAGCTACATGAGTGTCTACATGGGTTATTGATTGATTGTCTGAGTGCCTGAGTGTTTGTGTGGGTGGGGTGTGTGTGACTCTGTGCATAGATGTGTGAGTTGGTGATTCACTGGGTGCATGGTTTCAAGAGTGCATCTGTGATGGACTGTATGGGTGGGTGAGTGTGTGTATGGGTGTGTTAGTGATTGAATGTATATCTCCGTGGTACATGTGTGAGTAACTACATATGTGAAAGGCAGTATATATGTGTGTTGGAGTATATAAATGGCTATAAGTGAGAGTGTGTGATTGTGAGAGTGGCTGTATGGATGAGTGTGTACTTGTATCAGTGATTGTATAAGAGCGTAAGAATGTGCTAGTATTTGTATGAGTAAGTGAGCTGGTGTGTGTATAACTGTATAGGTAAGTAAATGGGTGTGTGATTAATTTTTTGCATGACTGACTAGGTGTGTGAGTACCTCTATGGATGAGTGGCGGTGTGTGAGTGTTTATATAGGTGTATGAGTGCATATGATAGTCCTGTACTGAGTGACTAAGTATGAGTGACTGTACGGGTGAGTGAGTGGATGTGTGTGTAGACCTAAGAATCAGTGAGTGGGTATGTAGTTTTTGGTGTTGGAGTGTCTATGGTTTTGAGAATGACAGTCTGTAATTTAGAGTGGGTGTATCAAAAGTTATATTAGGGTGTGAGAAGATGCATGAAATTATCACATGGATGATGTCATCAGTGATGTCACTGACCATGTCATGAGTGATGTAATATGTGACGTCATCAGCAGTGCATTGCGGGGCGCGAGTTATAGTTAGCTGAACTAACTATAACGGGGGAATTTCTATGGTTTTGTACGAGTGAAATGTCCAACTAACTATAACTGTCCCTAAAACCTATGGTTTTTTCAGTGAATTTCAAAGGTTTTTAAATGCTAATTTCTAACTATAACGTGTCTGAAACCTATGGTTTTTCAGTGAATTTCAAATGTTTTTAAATGCTAATTTCTAACTATAACGTGCCTGAAACCTATGATTTTTAAGTGAATTTCAAAGTTTTTTTAAATGCTAGTTTCTAACTATGCCTACAGAGGTAGGACATGTGAAGAAAGAAGAAAAACGCACAGAAAGAAGCAAAAGATGTGCAGAAAGAACCAACAGAGGAGCAGAAAGAGGCCTTGTTGCAAAATCATCCTGTGCCCACAACTTTTTCAGACGGGTACTGGTGGTAACTGACTGACTAACCAGAGCCAGTGCTCTGCTAAAAGACACTTAGAATACAGTGAAAACACCTACATACACTAGGGAACACTATGCGTTGGGGTACCCCGTGATTAGCATGACCTCCTCTGCAAGTCCCTAGTACATAATAGGGCAGGGGGATTAAAACTACCTCTTAAAACGCGCTACAGGGCGTGATTGCACAGTGGTGAAGGGAGGGGGGGCCTGAGGTGACATGTGTGCAAACGCACCCCGTGGCGTGTTTTAAGTTGCGGGATTAAGTCCCCTTGAATTTTGAGGTCCCTGGGGCCCAACTAGCCCCCAGGTACCTACAGTTAGGACCACAGAGCTGAGTTGCAGAGAGGCGTTCCGAGGCCACGCACCTTTTTCACCTCTCTGCAACGCAACTCTGTTGTGCTTACTGAAGGTACCTGGTGGGCTAGTTGGCCCCAGGGTCCCTCAGGATTCAAAGGAATTAATTCCCCAACTTAAAACGCACCACAGGGCGTGTTTGCGCACATGTCACCTGAGGCCCCGCCCCTCCCTTCACCACTGTGCAAACGCGCCCCGTGGTGCGTTTTAAGTTGGGGGATTAGGTCACCTTGAATCCTGAGGGTTCCTGGGGCCCAACTAGCCCACTAGGTACTTCCAGTAAGCACCACAGGCCTGCGTTGCAACGCCTGTAACAAATTGTGCAGTTGTGTTTAGGTAGTGAAGAGGGTCGTGCTGGGGGTAGTGTTTTAGGGTTTAGGGTAGTGCAGTGGTGTTTGTGTAGTGTAGGGGGTCATGCTGGGGGTAGATTTAGGGTTTAGGGTAGTGCAGTGGTGTTTGGGTAGTGTAGAGAGTCGTGCTGGGGGAGTGTTTTAGGGTTTAGGGTAGTGCAGTGGTGTTTGGGTAGTGTAGGGGTCGTGCTGGGGGTAGTGTTTTAGGGTTTAGGGTAGTGCAGTGGTGTTTGGGTAGTGTAGGGGTCGTGCTGGGGGTAGTGATTTAGGGTAGTGCAGTGGTGTTTGGGTAGTGTAGGGGGTACTGCTGGGGGTAGTGTTTTAGGGTTTAGGTTAGTGCAGTGGTGTTTGGGTAGTGTAGGGGTACTGCTGGGGGTAGTGTTTTAGGGTTTAGGGTAGTGCAGTGGTGTTTGTGTAGTGTAGGGGGTAGTGTTTTAGGGTTTAGGGTAGTGCAGTGGTGTTTGTGTAGTGTAGGAGGTCATGTTTTAGGGTTTAGGGTAGTGCAGTGGTCTTTGGGTAGTGTAGGGGGTCATGCGGGGGTAGTGTTTTAGGGATTAGGGTAGTGCATTGGTGTTTGGGTAGTGTAGGGGGTCATGCGGGGGTAGTGTTTTAGGGTTTAGGGCAGTGCAGTGGTGTTTGGGTAGTGTAGGGGTCGTGCTGGGGAGTGTTTTAGGGTTTAGGGCAGTGCAGTGGTGTTCGGGTAGTGTAGGGAGTCGTGCTGGGGGAGTGTTTTAGGGTTTAGGGCAGTGCAGTGGTGTTCGTGTAGTGTAGGGGGTCGTGCTGGGGTAGTGTTTGAGGGTTTAGGGCAGTGCAGTCGTGTTCGGGTAGTGTAGGGGGTTGTGCTGGGGGTAGTATTTTAGGGTTTAGGGCAGTGCAGTGGTGTTTGGGCAGTGTAGGGGGTAATGCTGGGGGTGGTGTTTTAGGGTTTAGGGCAGTGCAGTGGTGTTCGGGCAGTGTAGGGGGTCGTGCTGGGGGTGGTGTTTCAGGGTTTAGGGCAGTGCAGTGGTGTTCGGGCAGTGTAGGGGTGGTGTTTCAGGGTTTAGGGCAGTGCAGTGGTTTTCGGGCAGTGTAGGGGGTCGTGCAGGGGGTGGTGTTTCAGGGTTTAGGGCAGTGGTGTTAGGGCAGTGTAGTGGGTCGTGCTGGGGGTGGTGTTTCAGGGTTTGGGGCAGTGCAGTGGTGTTCGAGCAGTGTAGGGGCGGTGCAGGGGGTGGTGTTTCAGGGTTTAGGGCAGTGCAGTGGTGTTCGGGCAGTGTAGGGGGTGCTGCAGGGGGTGGTGTTTCAGGGTTTAGGGCAGTGGTGTTAGGGCAGTGTAGTGGGTCGTGCTGGGGGTGGTGTTTCAGGGTTTAGGGCAGTGCAGTGGTGTTTGGGCAGTGTAGGGGGTCATGCAGGGGGTGGTGTTTCAGGGTTTAGGGCAGTGCAGTGGTGTTCGGGCAGTGTAGGGGGTCGTGCTGGGGCTGGTGTTTCAGGGTTTAGGGCAGTATAGTGGTGTTCGGGCAGTGTAGGGGGTCGTGCTGGGGCTGGTGTTTCAGGGTTTAGGGCAGTACAGTGGTGTTCGGGCAGTGTAGGTGGTCGTGCTGGGGCTGGTGTTTCAGGGTTTAGGGCAGTGCAGTGGTGTTCGGGCAGTGTAGGGGGTCATGCTGGGGCTGGTGTTTCAGGGTTTAGTGCAGTGGTGTTCGGGCAGTGTAGGGGGTGGTGTTTCAGGGTTTAGGGCAGTGGTGTTCAGGCAGTGTAGGGGGTCTTGCTGGGGTTGATGTTTCAGGGTTTAGGGCAGTGCAGTGGTGTTCGGGCAGTGTAGGGGGTCGTGCTGGGGGTGGTGTTTCAGGGTTTAGGGCAGTGCAGTGGTGTTCCGGCAGTGGAGGTCATGCAGGGGTGGTGTTTCAGGGTTTAGGGCAGTGCAGTGGTGTTCGGGCAGTGTAGGGGTCATGCTGGGGGTGGTGTTTCAGGGTTTAGGGCAGTGCAGTGGTGTTCGGGCAGTGTAGGGTGTTGTGCTGAGGGGTGGTGTTTCAGGGTTTAGGGCAGTGCAGTGGTGTTCGGGCAGTGCAGTGGTGTTCGGGCAGTGTAGGGGGTCGTGCAGGGGGTGGTGTTTCAGGGTTTAGGGCAGTGCAGTGGTGTTTGGGCAGTGTAGGGGGTCGTGCAGGGGGTGGTGTTTCAGGGTTTAGGGCAGTGCAATGGTGTTCGGCCAGTGTAGGTGGTCTTGCTGGGGGTGGTGTTTCAGGCTTTAGTGCAGTGGTGTTCGGGCAGTGTAGGGGGTCTTGCTGGGGGTGGTGTTTCAGGGTTTAGGGCAGTGCAGTGGTGTTCGGGCAGTGTAGGGGGTCTTGCTGGGGCTGGTGTTTCAGGGTTTAGGGCAGTGCAGTGGTGTTCGGGCAGTGTAGGGGGTCGTGCTGGGGCTGGTGTTTGAGGGTTTAGGGTAGTGCAGTGGTGTTCGGGCAGTGTAGGGGTCGTGCTGGGGCTGGTGTTTCAGGGTTTAGGGCAGTGCAGTGGTTTTCGGGCAGTGTAGGCGGTCGTGCTGGGGCTGGTGTTTCAGGGTTTAGGGCAGTGCAGTGGTGTTCGGGCAGTGTACGGGGTTGTGCTGGGGCTGGTGTTTCAGGGTTTAGGGCAGTGCAGTGGTCTTCGGGCAGTGTAGGGGGTCGTGCTGGGGGTGGTGTTTCAGGGTTTAGGGCAGTGCAGTGGTGTTCGGGCAGTGTAGGGGTCGTGCAGGGGTGGTGTTTCAGGGTTTAGGGCAGTGCAGTGGTGTTCGGGCAGTGTAGGGGTCGTGCTGGGGCTGGTGTTTCAGGGTTTAGGGCAGTGCAGTGGTGGTCGGGCAGTGTAGGGGGACTTGCTGGGGGTGGTGTTTCAGGGTTTAGGGCAGTGGTGTTCGGGTAGTGTAGGGGTCTTGCTGGGGTGGTGTTTCAGGGTTTAGGGCAGTGCAGTGGTGTTCGGGCAGTGTAGGGGTCTTGCTGGGGGTAGTGTTTCAGGGTTTAGGGCAGTGCAGTGGTGTTCGTGCAGTGTAGGGGGTCGTGCTGGGGATGGTGTTTCAGGGTTTAGGGCAGTGCAGTGGTGTTCGGGCAGTGTAGGGGTCTTGCTGGGGCTGGTGTTTCAGGGTTTAGGGCAGTGCAGTGGTGTTCGGGCAGTGTAGGGGGTCGTGCTGGGGCTGGTGTTTGAGGGTTTAGGGTAGTGCAGTGGTGTTCGGGCAGTGTAGGGGGTCGTGCTGGGCTGGTGTTTCAGGGTTTAGGGCAGTGCAGTGGTTTTCGGGCAGTGTAGGCGGTCGTGCTGGGGGTGGTGTTTCAGGGTTTAGGGCAGTGCAGTGGTGTTCGGGCAGTGTAGGGGGTCGTGCAGGGGTGGTGTTTCAGGGTTTAGGGCAGTGCAGTGGTGTTCGGGCAGTGTAGGGGGTCGTGCTGGGGGTGGTGTTTCAGGGCTTAGGGCAGTGGTGTTCGGGCAGTGTAGGGGGTCTTGCTGGGAGTGATGTTTCAGGGTTTAGGGCAGTGCAGTGGTGTTCGGGCAGTGTAGGAGGTCTTGCTGGGGGTAGTGTTTCAGGGTTTAGGGCAGTGCAGTGGTGTTCGGGCAGTGTAGGGGTCATGCTGGGGGTGGTGTTTCAGGGTTTAGTGCAGTGGTGTTCGGGCAGTGTAGGGGTCGTGAAGGGGGTGGTGTTTCAGGGTTTAGGGCAGTGCAGTGGTGTTCGGGCAGTGTAGGGGGTCGTGCTGGGGTATGTGTTTCAGGGTTTAGGGCAGTGCAGTGGTGTTCAGGCAGTGTAGGGGGTCGTGCAGGGGCTGGTGTTTCAGGGTTTAGGGCAGTGCAGTGGTGTTCGGGCAGTGTAGGGGGTCGTGCTGGGGGTAGTGTTTTAGGGTTTAGGGTAGTGCAGTGGTGCTTGTGTAGTGTAGGGGGTCGTGCTGGGGGTAGTGTTTTAGAGTTTAGGGTAGTGCAGTGGTGTTTGTGTAGGGGGTCATGTTTTAGGGTAGTGCAGTGGTGTTTGGGTAGTGTAGGGGTCGTGCTGGGGGTAGTGTTTTAGGATTTAGGTTAGTGCAGTGGTGTTTGGGTAGTGTAGGGGTCGTGCTGGGGGTAGTGTTTTAGGGTTTAAGGTAGTGCAGTGGTGTTTGTGTAGTGTAGGGGGTCGTGCTGGGGGTAGTGTTTTAGGGTTTAGGGTAGTGCAGTGGTGTTTGTGTAGTGTAGGGGTCATGTTTTAGGGTAGTGCAGTGGTGTTTGGGTAGTGTAGGGGGTCGTGCTGGGGGTAGTGTTTTAGGATTTAGGATGAGTGCAGTGGTGTTGGGGTAGTGGTTTAGGGTAGTGCAGTGGTGTTTGTGTAGTGTAGGGGGTCATGCTGGGGGTAGTGTTTTAGGGTTTAGGATAGTGCAGTGGTGCTTGTGTAGTGTAGGGGGTCGTGCTGGGGTAGTGTTTTAGGGTTTAGGGTAGTGCAGTGGTGTTTTTGTAGTGTAGGGGGTCATGTTTTAAGATGCAACGCTCCAATACCTGACCAGTCTGCACTACATAAAACTGCAAAAAAACTAAAAATAAAAAGTGTTTTGCACACTTTTGTCATTGGGCTATATGTGGGCTACATCTCGGTAATATTTGTGCTACATTTGGGCTCTTTTTTCACTGGTGGCCATCTTGGAATTCTTCTTTGTTATGAAGTTTCCTAATTTCCTCATTTACTGCAGTCTCCTCAGTAGGAAATGCTTTCAGTTTTTCACTTTGATTCCATCAAGAAGGCATTCAGATGTGTCACACATTTGCCATAAATTCAGAATGTTATTACTCTAGTTGTTCATTAGATCACTGTAGTAAAGCTACTGCTCACCAAGGAGTTAACTGGAAGTCTACTGCTGGTATTGAAAGTGATTGTTTCAGTCTGCATGTCAGAATTTTCTAATGAAATAGAAGAGGATTGGAGATCTCACTTAAAACATGCACTAAATTTTCTTTTTGCAGCACTAACCATAATTTCTATGGCAAAATGAACCCCCTCATTTTGTTCCTTTTTAAATTAAATGTTTTAAGTGTTACCAGTTTATTCCAATCAAGATGGCTTCAGGTGTGCCATACTTTTGTCATAAGTAAGGCTGTTAGCACTCTAGTTGTTCTTTAGAACACTCTGGGAAGCTGCAGTAGAACACAAAGGCATCAACAAACAGGCTGCTCCTGTTGAAATATAACAGGAAGATATTTGAGATCTCACTTAAAACATGTCCTAATTTTTCTTTCTACAGCACTAACCATAATTTCTATGGCAAAATGAACCCCCTCATTTTGTTCCTTTTTAAATTAAATGTTTTAAGTGTTACGAGTTTATTCCAATCAAGATGGCTTCAGGTGTGCCATACTTTTGTCATAAGTAAGACTGTTAGCGCTCTAGTTGTTCTTTAGAACACTCTGGGAAGCTGCAGTAGAACACAAAGGCATCAACAAACAGGCTGCTCCTGTTGAAATATAACAGGAAGATATTTGAGATCACACTTGAAACATGTCCTAATTTTTCTTTCCAGAGCACTAACCATAATTTCTATGACAAGATGAACCCCCTCATTTTGTTCCTTTTTAAATTAAATGTTTTAAGTGTTACCAGTTTATTCCAATCAAGATGGCTTCAGGTGTGCCATACTTTTGTCATAAGTAAGGCTGTTAGCACTCTAGTTGTTCTTTAGAACACTCTGGGAAGCTGCAGTAGAACACAAAGGAATCAACTGACAGTCTCTGCCCTTGTTGGATGTACATGTTTTACTGAGAATGTCAGACTTCATTCTCACATGACTGAGAAAGATAATGTGAATTTACAGAAAATATGCTCTCATTTTAGCTTCTGGGGCACCTTCCAAAACTGTATGGGACAAGCATGTGAAAATAGTTCTCTCAAACATGATTCATGATATCCCAGCAGAAGGTTTTTCACAGGGTAAAATCACCTTAGAACACACCACAATTCCTGAAATTAGTATGGTACCATCAACAAATGAATTCTAATGTAACTAAAGTCTGTTATCACCCTTTATAGTTCTCCTTTTGGTAACCCTCAAAATCTTCGATTCACTACAATGCATTTCAAAGGGGTACTATCATTTATATTGGTCCCAAGATGACTGCCAGCAATTCCAGGATGAAGTGCTGACAGCCAATCAGATCTCACGATCAATCAATCAATCAATCATGTCACTTATAAAGCGCACTACATACCCGCGAGGGTCTCAAGGCGCTGGGGGAAGAGGGGGGTGGTGCTGCTACTGATCGAAGAGCCAGGTCTTGAGGAGTCTTCTGAAGGCCAGTAGGTCTTGGGTCTGTCGGAAGTTGGTGGGGAGGGTGTTCCAGGTCTTGGCGGCGAGGTGGGAGAAGGATCTGCCGCCGGCGGTCGTTTTCCGGATGTGGGGGACTGTGGCGAGGGCGAGGCTGGTCGAGCGGAGCTGGCGGGTGGGTGGGGGTGTAGAAGCTGAGTCGTCTGTTGAGGTAGGCTGGTCCGGAGTTGTGGAGTGCTTTGTGTGCGTGAGTGAGGAGCTTGAAGGTTATCCTCTTGTTGACAGGGAGCCAGTGCAGGTCTCTCAGGTGGGGTGTGATGTGGCTGCGTCGGGGGATGTCGAGGATAAGGCGGGCAGATGACATGTGTGGTTAGGCTCCGCCCAGATATATATGTGTTTTTACTTTTGATTTTCTCAGCAACTACTGAACGGATTTACACCATTTAACAAAAGGGTTCTTTTTGAACCAAGAACTACCTCTTTGCCAAATTTGGTGTAATTCCGTTCAGCAGTTCGGGCTGTAGCCGTGTCTAAAGTTTCCTATGGGAAAATGAATGGGGAAAACACGTTTTGGGACCCCCCTTTTTTCTCGGCCCCCGCTTGACGAATCACCCTGAGACTTTCAGGGTAGGAGCGGGCCATAAAGTTTGAAAATTTCGCGAAGATTCGTCAACCGACGCAAGAGTTATTTCAAATAGAATGTCGCGGATTTCCTATGGAAAATAGGTCCTAACTATAACTATCTACTGGCGACCGCCAGTAGATATATATATATATATATATATATATATATATATATATATATATATATATATATATAAATATATAGTTTAATTAGTAACACTCCTCATATCTAATCACTAATAATAATTATACATCTTGTAGTAGTTCCTCTACATAACAGAGATAAAGAATACGAAAAAGACTAACTCACATGAACAGATGCCTCAGGACCGCCTGACCCACTGTCTCATCAGTCATCCATGCTGAATCCAGGCAGTAGTGCTTGGTGAATGTATGCACGTTCGACCATGTTGCCGCTCTACAGATATCTGGGAGTGATACTCCGGCAAATAGGGCTGTAGAGGCTGCCACCTTTCTTGTGGAATGCGCTGTAATCCTTGCGGACAGAGGTCTTCCAGCTTTTTCATGGCAGAAGGCAATCGCAGATGATATCCAACGAGCAATACTACTCCTTGAAAGAGCGTGGCCTTTCCTTGGAGATGCAAACGATACAAAGAGCTGTTCAAACTTCCTGAAAGTCTTTGTTCTGTGAATGTAGAATTTTAGGCAACGCCTCACATCCAAAGAACGTAGAGCCCTTTCCGCAGGAGCGGAAGGGTTTCCCAAGTATGTTGCCAGTATTATCGGCTCATTTAGATGGAGAGGTTGGGACTTTTGGTATAAAATGTGGATTTGTTCTCAATATTACCTTGTCCTGTTTAAACTGGAGAAATGGTTCAGAAACAGTGAAGGGCTGACTTTCGCTGACCCTTCTGGCTGACGTGAGAGCCATCAAGAGTGCAGTTTTCCACTAGACGTATTTTAATTCTGCTTTATGGATCGGCTCAAAGGGTGGCTTCATGAGTTGAGCGAGAACCGTGTTTAACTGCCAAGGAACTGCAGGGCGCTTCAAAGGCGGAATAGCCCTGAAAAGGCCCTTCTTGAATTCCTTCACTATTCTCGTAGACCACAGCGAGAGTTCTCGTGGCTTCCTGTGAAACCTGTAAATTGCTGCCAGGTGCACTTTGATCAATGAATGCTCCAATTTTGATTTTGCCAAAAGGAGGAGATATGGCAGTACTTGCTCCGGTGAAGAACGGAGAGGATGAATACCCTTCAATGCACCAGTGGCAGAATCTCCTCCATTGTGCTGCGTACGATTAGTGGAAAAAGCTCTGGAATGCTGTAGGATGGACTTACACTCTGGTGAAATGTCTAGATCTCTAAACTCAGTCGTGAGGTTCCAAGCTGATAAACTCAGATTTTATCGGAGGGTGAAGAATTTGACCGTTGTCCATGGACAGCAAGTTGGGCAGAGGTTGAAAGAGAATGTGCGGGGTTACTGACCGCAATTAGAAGCTCCTGGTACCAAAACTGCTGTGGCTATGCCGGGGCTATGAGAATGAGATGGCATGGTTCCTTCTTCATTTTGCACACCACCCTTGGGATGAGTGGGAACGGCGGAAAAGCATAAGCGAACATCCCTGTCCACTGCATGTGTAGAGAGTTCCCTAAAGACTTGGTCTGAGGAAACCTGCTGGAAACCTTTTCGCACTTTTTGTTGTTTAGGGTTGCGAAGAGATCCAGCCTCGGAGTGCCCCACAGTTTGAAAACTCGCTTCAGCTGCTCCCAATCCAATTCCCATTTGTGATATTGAGAGCTGGTTCTGCTTAAAGAATCCGCCCACTCGTCCACGCCTGGAACGTGTTCCATTTGCATAGTTATCTTGTGCTCTATCCGCCATTTCCAGATTTCCTGGGCTTGAGTCAATAGCGTGCGAGACCTGGTGCCCCCTTGCTTGGCCAGGTAGAACATCGTTGTGGTGGTTTGTTCTTACTAGAACAGAAGCGCCTTGAATCCTTGGAAGGAACGCTTGCAGCCCCAGAAACACTGCCCTCAATTCCAAGAGATTGATGTGCATTTGCGCCTCTTGGACAGATCATCTTCCATGAATTTTTAAGTCTTGGAGATGTGCTCCCCAACCATCCATCGAGGCATCTGTTGTCATAATGTAACTGGGTTGAGTCGCCTGGAATGATAGGCCTGTTTCATTGTCTGAGAGTTGAGAATGACGTCTTCGAAAGAGCCCTACACCTGAATCCACTGCATATCCAGTTGTTCCTGAAGAGGTCTCATTTGCAAACGGCAATTTGATATCAATGGGATGCATGATGATAGCATTCCCAGCATAGACTTGTACACTCGTACTGAAGTGGACTCTATTGCGCGCAGCAGGGCTGCCATGTGTATTATCTTGTGCTTTCGTTCTGGCATGGGAAATGCTTTCATTATTCTGGTGTTTAAGACCGCTCTGAGAAATATCTTCTGGCTATTTCTGGCTTGGAATAACACATGACTTTTCTACATTGAGTTGCAAGCCTAGAGATTTGAAAAGCCAACTACAGGCCCATGTAGATGATCTTGCAGAGTGGAACGTGGACCATTTTACCAGCCAATCGTCCAGGTAGGGAAAAACCTGGTGGCCCTGCCTTCTCAGGAAAGCTGCCACCAGAGCCATGCACTTTGTTAAAACTATGGGGGCTTAGCATAGGCCGGAAGGAAGAACTTTGAACTGATAGTGGCACCCTGCCACCTCGAACCTCAGGAACTGACAGTGTTTGGCGTGAATGGGAATGTGGAAATATGAGTCTAATAGATCGAGTGACGCTAAAAAATCCCCCTTGTTCACCAACAAGAGAATCTCTTGCAGAGACAGCATTCTGAATGATTGTTTCTTGATGTATTTGTTCAGCTGTCTGAGATCCTTGACCTGTCTCCATTTCCCACATTTCTTTCTTACGAGGAAGAAATTTGAATAGAAGCCCTTCCCTCGTTGGTGGGAAGGAACTCTTTCTATTGCCCCCTTCAACAGCAGAGTCGAAATCTCTTGCTTTAAGAGAGGAAGATGTTGATGTGTCCTCCTCCAAGGTGGATGTAGTGGAGGCTCTTGAACAAAGTCCAGGGTGTGACCTCGATGGATGATATCCAACACCCACTTGTCTTTTGTGATGGCTTCCCATCGATGGAAAAAAGTGGACAGATGATGGATCCCCCGGAGGCTGGTGACGAGAATAGGTGGCTTGTGGGCGAAATACGTTAACTGTCGTCTGGAGGTATCTTGGGATTTACCTCGTGCCGAAGACCTGCATCTAGCAGACTGTTGGTTGTACGGCTCATTGGAAGCACAAAACTGCGGCTGCTGCTGACCACCGTACTGTGGCCTATAACTCTGTTGGGAATAAGGCTGAAATCTGTACGATTGAAAGGACGGTCTCTGCTGAAACTGACCCTGTCCCCTCCCGCCACGAAAGGACTGAAAACGCCTTTGTTGTAGTGTACCTAGAGAGCGTGCCGCAACCGTCTTGATGCCCTGTAACGCCTCATCCACATGTTTGCCAAACAGGTTCTCTCCATCGAAGGGCATAAGGGCATGTCTAGGATTTTCGATTGGATCTCCGGGCGGAAAGACCTAGCCTTCAACCAGCACTGCCCACGGAGAACAGCGGCACCTGCCATCTGCCTGAACGCGAAGGAAGACCGATCCATAGCCGAGTCAATAACTTCAGAAGATGCTCGGGCACCTTCCTGCAGAATGTCTTTTGCCTCCTTTTTCTAGATCTGACCACAACTGGCGGTCGTACCGCTCCAGAATTGCTAAGGCATTGGAGGCCTTAATGAAAGTAGCTGCCATAGTGGCAAAGCGCCTGTCTAGTCGTTTTCCCTCCCTGTCTGGAAGCACTGAGCAAGGAGCTGCTGGATTCCTGGAGCGCCTCTGTGCTGCTTGCATGATCACCGAATCCGGCCGAGGATGCCCAATCAAGTACACAGGAGCAGAATCAGGGGCTTTGTATTTCTTCTCCATTCTTGGTAATATGGCCGTAACATAGGCCGGATTTCTCATCAACTTCAACCCTTCCTCCCAGATGTAACCTACTTTCGAAATGGATCCTACCGATTTCCTGGCAGGATCCTTAAAATCATAGAGGAAACATTCTGTCTGGGTTACAGGCAGTGGTAAATCAAATCTTTTGGAAGCTCTTTCCAATAACTCATGGAAACATCCTATATCCCCTGGAGAACTCTCTGGAGGGGGCAATTGCGACGGTGGATATGGAGCAACATAGTCGTCCAATTCCCGTCCGATCATGTCTGTATCCTGAATGAGCTCTCCCTCCTCAGGCTAATCAGCATCGCTTTCAATGTAGTCGTCTCTTATTGTAATACTCAGAGGAGCTGGTCTCTACTCCTGTGTTGGAGGTGGCGATGAAACCTGTATGCCAGGCTCCCCCTGGCGTGAGCGGAACTGGGGCGTGAGAGTCAGGAAAACGTTTATAATAATCATGAAGCATGTGCCTATGGTTGGTGACGAGAGAAGTTGGTACCAACATGGCATCCCCTCGTACATCCTGATGTTTCTCGTATGCTTCATATGGATAATGCTCCTGAAAAGAATCATATTGTTGTGGTTGATGACGAGCCGTGAAGGAGTAGTCCCCTTCCATGAACTCTGAGGTATCCTGGATATGAGTGTCATCCGCATCATCAGTGTCCTGGCATTTAACCTTAAGCTGTGATGGACTGTAAGCTGGACCAAACAAGCTCTCGTCCACTGATTCCTACGTATCCATGAGATGGGGTAGAGGTGATACCTTGGTTAGGGATGTCAGGGCTGGAGATTGCTGGATCAACTGATGCCTTTTAAAGTACGTTTTATGCTCTGTCGACGACGCTGTCGATGAAGTAAGACGTCTAAAGGTAATCGTCGTAGACATCGGTACTCTTGTAGGAAATTTGAACACCATCGTTGAGGCAGTGGACAATGTCGTCAATGGAGTCACCGTCGAAGCCGTAGCCGTCGACGAGGTGATCGCCGTCACTGGGCTCGTCGCCACTGCCACCGTTGAAGCCAGCACAGTAGAAGCCACAAACGTCGACGGTGATTTGGCAGTCGTTCGACAACAGGTCCGTCAACGGAGCATTTTTCGCCGACGAAGCCTGCTTCTGAGGCGTGACAGGTACAGAGGCAGAAGAGGAAGATTTCTTCTGGTCAGAACCTTTGGATGGCTGTTTCATGGTTGCTTTATCAGAAGTGGATGGTGTGTCAGCCTTCATCTTCTTTGATTCGGCCTTTAATGAGGTGGAGCCCTCATTTTTACGTTTTCTCTCAGATGAGGATGGACCAGGTCTTTCCTCCACATCAGATCCAGAATCTAATCAGGACTTTTTCTTCTGAAGCCATAATAATAATCTGGCCTCTCTGATCTTCAGAGTTTTGGCTGAAAAGGTACTGCAATATTTACAATCCTTGGCAGTATGCTTGGGATATAGGCAGTAAAGACAGTCCTTGTGGGGGTCCTCAGAGAAAAGTCTTGCCTACCCACAAGATCTGCACAGTCTAAAAAGCCTTTTCTTAGATCCCTCCGACATCTTTGAAAGTATAGAAGATAGAAAACAATACCTTAAGCTGAATTCAGCAGGGTCAAAAGTTCACTAACTAAAACTGAGCAGAACTCAGGGAGACTCCCTCACACACGACGTGCGGTTAGAAATCTGAGGTATGGTGGCTATGCAGGGGAGATGGGGTCTGGGGCTTGTTTCCCATTGGTCAAAGTTTGGATCTAACAAAGATGCAGAGGGGTTTTAAAATTTCCTTCATTTCTTAATGGTTTCTTATGTACTTCTATAGTACTGCTTATCTAAGTACCGTGGGACTCCCACCATGACGACGGGGAAGATTCAAGCATGTGAATCTATGAAAGATTCAATACTGGAGAACTATGGGGATGCAAGAGGCCATCATGCCAAGGAGGCGCATGACTGTCTGGAGTGTGACCTGTTGATTTGGCTAAAAATGAGGGAGCAATGCATGGAAGGACTGAACTCTTGCAGGGCTGGGATAAGCTTTGCCCACCTCTGAGTTGAGAACCGCCCGTAGGTAGGACTGGATTGGATCTGCAGGGGCTCGAGGTGGGACTTGGCTGCGTTGATAGGCAACCTAAGGTTGTGTTAGAGGTATATTGTGGCCTAAGTGTGTGTGCAACACTGTTGAGTTGCGCTCTTTAGCAGCCAATTGGCCAGGTAAGGGGATACTTGGATGCTCTGCCGCCGCAGGTGCGCACCTACTCCTGCTAGACATTTTTTCAACACTCTGGGTACGGTGGGGACACCGAAAGGCAGCACCTTGAAATAATAGTGTTTGCCACTTACTACAAACCGGCGGTAGCGACAGTCTGCTGGATGAATTAGGATATGGAAGTGGGCGTCTGAGTTAGAGGGCAGTCATGAAGTCACCTTGCTGAAGCAGTTGAATGACATCCTGTAGAGTGACCAAGTGGAAGTGTTCTGACAGGATGTATTTGTTGAGGGGCGTAAGGGACCAGCCTTTCTTGGGAATGAGTAAGTACACCCCTTTGCCTTGTAGGTGTGATGGCACTGGCTCTATGGCGCCCTTGAGGAGGAGCGAATCTAACTCTTCTTGAAATAGGCGTTTATGTTGCGGGGAGAGGGCATGTTTGCATGCATGGAGTATTGGGAGGAGTGGAAATGAGCTCCATATAATAACAGTGTTGGGTGATAACCAATACCCACTGGTCTGAGGTTGCCACGTGGGAAAGAAAGCTTGAAGTGGACGCCCGACAGGTGTCATGTGATCAGGAGGGGCAAGTCACTGCTTTGCGGGAGCAGTTCCTTTAGGGTAACCGCCTTTGCCTCTATCTTTGGAACTGTTCACCTGGTAGGTGCTGCGGAAGTAAACCCTAGTGGAGGGGTGTTGGGACTGTGTGCACTTGAAAGAGGTGGAAGCCTCAGGGTATGTTGATTTGAACCCACCTCTGCAGGCTGACCACTGAAAGGGCCCACAAGGAGTGGGGGTTGGGATGATGCCCTTTACCTTGGCGGTCTCCGAGTCTTTTTTATTTTTTCCAGCATCTCAACCAGTGGGCCGAAGAGGTGCTCTTCATAGAAGGGCAGGCTGAAGAGATGCTGCTAGACATCCCGCTTGAAGCCAGAGACACGGAGCCAGGTGTGCCTGCGGATAAGCACACTGGAATTGTTGTCGCGAGGTGCAGTGTCAGTAGCATTAAGGGCACACCTGATAGTGGTTTTAGAGATGAGCTAGCACTCTGAGACCAACTCCTGTCTCCTCTTCTGATACTCATCTGGAAGATGTTGGCACAGCTCCTCCATCTCGTACCAGTGAGCCTTGTCTTATCAAGAAAGCAAGGGGTGCTTTGTCTATGACCTGTGTAATGGTTCTTTTTCAGGAAGTGTGCACTAATAGTGAGTCAGGAGAGAGTTGGCCCTTGATGTAGGCTGGGTTAGAGGCCTTTTATTTTTTTGAACACCCGAGTTGAACGAGCTCTGTAAAAATATCTGATGCCAGTTTAAGCATCCCCTTCAACATTGGTAGGCTCTGCATGAATCGTTGGGAGAAAAAGTGTGTGCAATAGGAAATCTTCAATGGGATCCCTGTGCATTTCCAATTTATGGAATGATGCCGCCCTATCAGGGTCTCATGGCAAGAGGCAGTGTGATCTCGCAGGGAGCGACGGGCGGATAAAGATCGGGGTCCGTGTCCCCTGGTGGAGCTACATCATATGCATCCCAGGGATCATTCTGTGGGGGCATGTCATATGGGTCCCCTGCGCAGTGATCCCTAATGTCAGACTGTGGCGACTCCCTGTGGCAGGTAAGGAAGGGGGTCAGCAAGGAAAGAAGGTGGGGATGGTGAGGCCTGAGGGTGGGGATAGATAGCTGAGGAGATGGGAGAGGGCTGATAACCTTGTAGTTCTTTTTATGCTGCTTGGGTGGTGGTGGAAGTTCAAGAGCATCACCAAAGAAGAGCTGCCTCTTTGATGCCTGACTGGAGGCGGCACAGAGCTCGGGCAAAAGAGAAAGAGGTTGCAGACCTGATGGAGAGTAGCACAAGGGTATTTGTTTTTGGCACAAGGAACAGCAGCAAAATGGTGACATGGGGAAACAGCAGGGGGAGGCCCTGAAGTGAAAGACTGCTTCAGCAAGAGAGTCAGGGGTCAATTGCGGCCCCATCCCAGACCCAGACGAAGCAACACTTGTCAAGTAGATACGCGAAAGGGAACCTCGATAGCAAACAATACCGATGGAAGGGAGGGGAACTGAGGAAGCCTGAAGAAAACACCAGAATGGCGTTGATCCCGACCTCATGAACACACTTCTGAACCAGACAGCGGAAAGATCTAACAATGGAGAAGATGCCCATGCGCATTACCAGCAATAGGTGGAGTCACACTACCTCGTGACTCAAGAAGACTTTTTCAAAGAAAAACAACTTGCAGATATCCGGAGCCAAAAATAAATGGGTGTATCTACAGCCACACCTGCCTTGAATATTTGAGTTATTACCTCCTGAATCAATTTCTCGTACCACTACTTACTATACGAGGTGACCCACCTCCCATTGGAGCACCACGAGACCCAGTCTGAGAATTAAAAAGCCATCACCTGTCCATCTTTCTTCAGCCACTCTACTTTATGGCTTAGAAAAAACAAATTACTGCCTTTAAAAAGAAACATTTACAACTCTGAAGTAAATGAGTTAGGTCACAATTGTTGGCTTGGTAGTGGTAGGAAAAAGAAGAAGGTAGGAGAGCTTATTTCTGTGATTTGTAAGCTGCACCCTTCATCTTGTGAATGGCACTGTATCACAATTGAGTAAGCACTAGTCAGAACTCCTGCTATTCACCAACAAGCAACGTTAGTCTGAACCCGATTCAAAAACAAATCTGAATGGATTCAAACCCAAACTTTATCAAACGCCAAGTCACTCAGTTTCATCCTGGACAGTGACCTATTTCTCACGAATAAACTTCATGAGGATCAGGCATCTGATTAAGATCAAAATCCGACCCGAAGATGTGATCTAATGTTTCCTGTTGGAAATGGCCCTTTTTGCAGTGTCACCCCAAACGTTTTGCCTTCCTCCTCCACTTTTCTGACCTTGTTTTTGTTAGTATTAGGACTCAGCACTTTACCACTGCTAACCAGTGCTCAAGTGCATGTGCTTTCTCTTCTAAAACATGGCAACTTTGACTCATACCGAATTAGCATATTAAATTAACTTCTAAGTCCCTAGTAAGGTGCACTACATGTGCCCAGGGCATGCAAATTAAATGCGACTAGTGGGCCTGCAGCACTGCTTGTGCCACACACTTAAATAGCTCTCTAACCATGTCTCAGGCCTGCCAATGCAGTGTCTGTGTGTGCAGTTTACACTGCATGTTTGACCTGGCAAAATAAACCTTTTGCCACACTCAAAACTGACCTTTTATACATACAAGTCACCCTTAAGGTAGGCCCATGACAACTCAGAGGGCAGGGTGCAATGTATTTAAAAGGCAGGACATGTATTTTTAAGTTTTACGTGTCCAGGTAGTGAAAACTCCCAAAGTTGTTATTCACTACTGTAAGGCCTATCTCTCCCATAGGATAACACCAGGATAACCTTATTACATTTTAGAAGTGTAATTTCCAATTCGGAAAAGATAATACCCCCAAGTCTGGGGACTCTGGAATCCAAATTTAAAATCCTAATTTATGATGAAGTCGAATTTAAAATTACTATTCAAGAAACGTCACATTTAGAAAGTTTCGGGTAAAGTTGCCTACAAGGGATATATTTAAGAGTGTATTCAACTAAACAACCGGTATTCTCTAGACGTCCCTTAATGACATCCACAATAAATGAGGCACAGTAGTTAATTAGCATTCAAAAATAAAGAATAAATCAAAACACATCGTGTGTATTATTTAAATCAATTATATTGTATTTACAACACAATAATTACAAAAGGGGTTCCAAGATGAAGTTACTTCAAGGGTATTGATGACAGGAATAGGCTATTAACATTAGCATTTCACTTTTAATCAGTACTCAAAAACCCATTTCCCACACAAACGAAAATAGCAACTGTCCTAAACATAGGAACGTTTCCTGAATTTGATATTAACAGGAACTAAAGGAAAAATGTCCGGTTCTTCGTCAGAGCAGAGGACACTCCAGACATTCGAGAGCAGCCACATTTTCCAGGCTCGGAGTTCTACTCTCTAGATGGGAATTCAATCATTGATAGTTAATCCAAAGCACATGATGGACAAATACCGTTCACATTTATTTTATAGATTTGCTCTAAATGTGATGGAAAACATAAATTACTTACCTTTGGTAACACTCTTTCTGGAGGATAGGCTAACAGCAGATTACTCACCTTGTGAATATCTCCTGCCGCCAGACTGGATCCTGAGAATTCTTTTCAGTTTCAGTTGTTCCCATTATGCATTGGCAGGTGACGTCGACTATCACCGTCAACTCATTCCTGCCCCATAGGTGACAACATAACCACATATAAGCGCCACCCCTGCACGCCAACGTCAGTTGCTTTCTAAATTCTGCCTGTGCTGTCTGACGTAGAGCCACTGGCTGATCAGATTTGCCAGTGTTCTTATCTCTCAATTGGGATTTTTAAAGATGAAGCAGAGTCCATTCCACAGAAAGGGGAGGAAGGAGGGTCGTTGAGAAATCTGTGATTAGAGTATCCACTAGAAAGAGTGGTTACCAAAGGTAAGTAACCTATTCTTCTAATAGATACTTTTAACCGCCCGTTTCTTACCTTGTGAGTAGATACCAAGCAGTACCTCCCAAGGTCTGCGAAATGGCTCCGACTTAATCGTTCTACAGGACCAAAACGGCAAAGTGTCCCTCCCTACAAAACTGGCTATGAGGGCAGTAGTGCTACGTGAATATGTGAACTGACACCACGCTGCTTCATGACAGATCCCCAAAACAATCACTCCGCTTGCCAACACAGTGGTGTCATATGTCCCGTACAGGCCTATTGTCGTTTTCCCTATGTTAGCATGAGCACGTTGCAGACTGTCCTCTGCTTTGCGCACATTACTATACAAACGTATTTTGCTTTGTGGCGCACTGTACTTTCACAGAGAATCTGCTGGTTTTGCTTCTGTTCTTTCCTGGGATTTAGTCTGCACACCGTAGACAAGGTCAAACAATGTCCCTTGTTATTTTGTTCTGGTCAGACCTTAGCACCTACATAAAACACACAAATGCAGCTGTTTGGGAACATGTACTTTGTCATATAGCTAGGCACAGAATAGGTAACAACACACTTGGAGAGGGACAGGGTCCGCTGCCAACACCCAGTGATCTTCCGATAATCATTTTGCTTCTGTAGAAGGGGTGGGGGGTTAGGCGACCCCGTCTTATATGACAGCTCCTTTTATGATTTATGGACTACCTACTATGCTGACAGTATTTGTGTTAGGCATCTTCTTCCTTCTTGTGGCACGTATACTGCATACTAGAGCACAATAGATAAAATAAACATTTTAAACTTTTCTAGTGTCTGTCAGATCTTATTGTGAACTAGTAGTGTAAGAGCGAAAGAGTGTCTCCTGCAATCGTGATTCCCGAGAGTCTCGGGAGTGTTGTGTTCTGGGGTGTCTAATCACTTGTTCCTCTGAGTGAGTAGGAGGTCAAGTGAGACACTATAGCTAATCAGTACCGGGCTCATGGGTTCTCGGGTGGTAGGATGACTCAGTCCCAGCCTACTAAGGTTCTATGATTCCGCAGAATCCCTGCAAGAGTGGTAGCAGCCTTGGCCCTGGTGAAATGAGCCCTCAGGGAGCTACATCCTAGCCAGTGCATAGCAAGTTTTGATGCGTAGGATTATCCACCTTGAAGCGGTTCGTTTCTGCACTGCCTTACCCTTCTTTGCTCCTGTGAACCCCACAAAGTGCTGACGGCCCACCAGACTGTCCTTAGTACAATCAATGTAGAAGCTCTTATGGAATCACAATGATGGAGTCTTTCTTCCTCTTTGGAGGGATGAGGTGTAGAAACGAATGCCAGAAGAGTGCTGGATTGCCTGATAACAAAAGGCTTCACAACCTTGGGTAGGAATGCCGCGCTAGTCCATAACACCAGTTTGTCAGGAAAAAAGGTTGCTGGACAGACGGCGCTTGCAACTCACTCACTTGATGAGCTGATGTTATTGTAATGAGGAAGACTGTTTTTAAACTGAAGAGGCAGAGAGCAGCTGTGCATAGGCTCAAATGGGGTACACATCAAGTAAGTGAGAACCAGATAAAAGTTTCACTGTGGCATCATAAATGGTTTAGGTGGAAGCATGTGGACCAACCTTTTAGGTAAAAGCATCACAACAGTTGATATAAACAATGGTGGTTGATCCAGTAAACGTGAAAAGGAAGACAAGGCTGACAAACTTTAATAGTGACCACAGCAAATCCTTGCTGGGCTAAAGGTTGCACAGGCAGCAACACAACCAGCAATTTCACTTCTAACAGTTCTATCTGATGAGAAGTACATTAAGCCACAAACTTCTCGCAGCATCCAGCATAAATGACTTTGTGGACCGACACCTCCAAGAGGACAGCTACTACCTCGATGGGAGATCAAAAACATCAGCTCTCACCATTCAATCTCCATGCATGGGGTGGGGCGGGGGATGCCAATATCCAGAAGTTCAGAGTACTACGCTACCATGGCCCAAACCAGTCACTAAGATGACTAGGGATTGGTTGTTCCTGACCAGCTTCAGATCTCTGAGCAGAAGAGGTAGAGGCAGCAATACATACAAGATCCTCGACCTGAGCACCACTGTAGACGAAAAGAGTCTCAGAATGTCGCCTTAGGAACTCCGATGTGCAAACGCTGTGACACAGCGCGCTCTCAGCAGTGGCAAAAACACTGAGCCAGGGTTCTAACCACTGCTTGAAGATGCCCTGCACCACCTAAGATTGCAACTGCTATTCATGATCCGTCAGGCAACGCCGACTGAGTTGTTTGTCCGCTTTAAGATTTAAAAAAAACCCTGACAGGTGGCTGACTACCAGAGAAATGCCCGTAGGACTCAGTCACTTCCAGAGGCAAAGAGCCTTTTGGCAAAGGAGCCAGGACTGCATTCTGCCCTGTTTTATGTAGTACCACATTGCGGTGGTGTTGTCCGTGAGAACCTGAACCGGTCTCCCCATGATGGACAGGAGTGGATATGTGGAGTGTTTCAGTGTCAAGCGAATTGCCAGCAACTCCAACAGGTTGACGTGGATCCGGGTCTCCTCTGGAGACTAGAATCCTCTGATCTCCATCTCTCCCAGATGACCGTCCCACCACAGAAAGATGCATCCGATACAACCATCAACTCTAAATGGGGGTAGAGAGAGTGGTCTACAGATGGTCAAACTGCAGTCAATAAGCTGCCGTCGACCTTTGGCAGTCTCCTCCGAAACCGGGATGGTTTGTCAAGTTTCCTTGGAGCCGTCAGGTGTGACTTCGGCATGTTGATCTATAACCCAAAGATTTGAGGAGGTTTACAGTAATCTAGAGGCGGACAATGCATGACTGTGGTCAGCCCATCTTTAGTAGTCAATAGTTGAGGTTTGGGAAGACTAGGATTCCCAACCTCTGATGATCTGTGACCGCCGCCATCACTTTCATGAACACTAGAGGGGCACTGATGAGGCTTAAGTGGAGAACAGAAAACTAAAAATGCTCTTGGCCCACCATGAACAGTAGGTAACGCCTATGAGACTCCAAGATGGGGATATGAAAATAGGATTTTGCAAACCCGACACCATCCAGTGGCCTGGACTGAGCAGACAGAATTTGGGCCAGCGTGGACCTCTTGAATTTATCCTTCTTTAGAAAACAAATTGAGAGGTCCAATATAGGACTACTGCAGTGGTCTTCAAATTTTTTTATTTTTAGCTCTATGTTCATCTAGAACAGTTGGCAAGATCTCGCTAACTATGCTCCACAGTGTATAAGAGTAGCATTGGTAAGACAGCTGGAATTGACAGATTAAGCCCAGGCCAGCGGAGAACATTCATTTTCCATAAGTTTCCATAAGTTTGGACTACCTACATGATGTAGTCAGAAATTAATTTGAGTTAAGTCTGCTGGTGGAATCCTGAACCATCAATCTGTCAGGCATAGGACAATGGGTGATGAAGCCAGGCCTATACCTTCTGGCCACCTGCCTATTCACCGGCAGGTAAGAACATGGTTTGGCCTACGTACCCATTAATGTGTTGGTCAATGCTTCGTTGACCGACAAAAGGGGTTCAGAAGAAGTCTGATCAGGCTGCAGGACTTCTGAACTCATTTGTTTTGACTTCTACAGAATACATTTGAAAGTCAAGAACATCTGCAGCACATCAAATGACTACTGTGAAAGAGAGTGATTCTTCAGCAAGGGGGCCAATGGGTGAAATAAACCTGATGTCTGAGAAGTATCTATACTCGTCCTACAGGGTCCGCTGTATTCAATCCAGACTATGTGCCCAGACAAGTTCTGACCATCATGCTGAACTCAGTGGAAAATGTGCTTGCATCTCCTCAGATACATGAGGTACAATCAATTGATCCATGTCCCAGAGGGCATGTCTGTAATGGGTCAAGAGGCAATTTGCAATTTTAGGGTCATGCAACCAGCTGAAAAAAATCATCTTCCCCATGCTTCTAATCTCTTAGATTCCCTGTCCAACAGGACTTAGGGAAATGTGCCTTGTGTCTGCCCAAAGGGGCAGAAGGCCTGATTTAAAAGGCTTTCTGGCGAGGGGTGAGCAGAAAGAAATGAAGGGTCACCAGGAGCAGGACACAGCATGTGGACACCAGTTCATTTACTGTTGGAGCAGAGGACAGTTTCTGCTAGGCACTAAAACAGGTTCCATCAGAGCCCCATTAAAAAGTAGCAAGGGTTCAGTTAAGGGACTCAATAGCAGTTAAGACTTCCTTTAGGACATTTGTTTTTACATCCACTGAGAGCAACTGTTGGTCCAAAACCTCAACATCTTTCTTGATCACAAAACGTAAGGACAAAACCTCGGGGGGACAGCAGGGAATTTCATGAACAGTTCTAGTTAAGTGTACAGGCTACTGGCAGAGGACAGTAATAGCTATTCCCATAAGGGCCTTCGTTCCCCGTCATCATCCTGAAGGTACAGGTCCATTGGTCCAAAATCTGCACCAGAGAGATATGGATCCTCCTCCTAAAATTCTCCTCCAGCAAAAAACTGCGATAAAACCCTTTTAGGATAGTTAAGGATCTCTCTGATGAGGCAAATAAAGCCCCTGCCACATCACTTTCTCAAGATCAGTGTGATGAAACTGCAGATTTCTTCCTAAAGAAAATTGAGGATATTCAATCTACATTCTCAGATCCATCTATAGTCTGCTTGTGTGAGCCCCCATTTGGGTATCTCAGCATCTAACACAACTTCAGTCCTTTAGAAGTACCTTTATTTATCTTACTTCTTTCAGCCACCAGACCAGGCTCTCCACTTGACTCCTGCCCATTTTCTGTACTGGGGAAGATGTCTAGGCAACTTATGGAATGACTTACTCAGCTTCTCAATGTCTCTTTGTCTGTAAGAAGTGTTCCCTCAGCATGGAAAAGGGCCTTAGTCACACCTCTTCTTGAGTTGAGAAACCTAGTCTTGATCCTCTTATATGGTCAAACTCTTGGCCCATTTCACTTCTACCTATCCTAGCCAAGGTGTTGGAAAAACACGAGAATTGGCAACTCACTTAGTACATCAAGACTAATGGGCTATTGCACCCCTCCCAATCAGGCTTCAGATCTGTTTACAGCACTCAATCTGCCCTCCTTGGTGTCTTGGAATATCTTAACGTTCTATCAGACGCAGGAGAGCAAGAGAGGAAAGCTGGGCTGAGTCTGCGCCCCCCCCCCCCATCCCCCGGGGGAGGACTTCAATCCCCACAACTCCCGGCGGCTACCAGCCCATTTGAAAATGGCATCGCGTTCCCAAGGTTGTGGGAGCAGGAGAGGACTCTTTGTTGCGCTGCAGCTGGGAGGAAAGCAGTGCTGAGTCTGCCGCACTACTGTGGGAGGAATTCAAGCCCCACAACTCCTGGCGGCTACCAGCCCATGTGAAATGGGTGCGGCGTTCCCGCAGCGCAGGACGCCCACAGGCCGCACCAGGGGAAGGGCAGGCCCGTCTGCGGCCAGACAAGGCTGGACTGGGCAAAACACCTTTGCCGCAAGGGGACGAGTAACCTGCCATTCGTTGTACAAAGGTGAGACCCCATGCCATTTAATACTATTGGGAAGCGCGAAGTTGCTGGGGGTGCAATAGTTTCATGTCACAACTGCAGCCTCTATTGGCAGCATACTTGATAGAGTTGTTGGGAGCATGACCAACGAAACTGAACTTACTGAGCGAAGGTTATCTATGGACTATGGGGTGGCATTTGACTCACAATGTGGCGTCGATAAGGACCCTAATAATAGTGCCCTATCTGTGAGCGGGGACGTCAATCGCCACTGTCTGCCTGCCAAACACGTAGCAGTGATATAACGGTCCGCACAGACAGCACTGAGACAGCCCCTAAATTAGATATTCAGGAAACTGCGCAGACTATCTGAAAAACGGAAAAGACAGCCGGGGAATAATTGACCCATAAAGTGGAAACAACCATGTATTTCCAGTAGTAGCAAACCACTACTATCATGGGTCAAGCACGTGGCTACTACTCAAACAAAATCCATGATCCCAACACAGGCTTCAACTAGCCAGACATGTGGCCCTACATTTTTCGACCCTCCTCCAATTGTAATGCTATTTAGCTCAATTCTCGACACTAAACTTAAGCATTTGATTGCCCGTTTGGATTGCCTTGAGGGTTATTTGGCCCATGCTGCTAATCATCCTACTACTGCACAAGAGAAAAACACGAGCAATGAGCCACCAGCATCCAGTCGCCCAATTTTAAAAGTTCCCACCGTTACAAACCAGGAGGGTCTGTCAAGGTCTACCCCCGCCCACTATCAAACAGTACGCCTGGTGCCTCAAACAAAGTAATAAGTAATTCCAACACTTCTGTAAAACCTCTTCAGTCCTGCCTTAATGTGTCAACTACTTCATGGTACTGTCACTCCTGCTGTGATTCACTGCCAAGACACTTTGAGCCTTCCACCTGCAGCCTGCCCGAATGTTATAATCATGCCCAGGGTTCCTCCTTTAAGGCCTGGTCAGCATGAGTCTAGGGATGAGCTTTGTAATAAGGTTGGACATTGGTTGCACAAGTATAAACATTCTAATGCCTGGGGGGGAAAAACTAGATCTTAATGATGAGGAGGGCGGTATGGCTTGGCCATTCTACAAAAAACATTACGGGGGACTGTATAGTGATTAATTTCTGCAGACAGGCTTGTGTGCACTATTCTGAACAGGAAGGAATTAAATGGTTTAACTCAAGTTAAGGTTAGAGCATTACCACTTGGATATTTTTATAGACCCCTAGCTTCCTCATATGGTATTTCTGACCAGCATTTAAGTATTCCCTGTAATGTCTCTTGCGCAAATATGTTCTCTGCTCTCAATAATTTGGAAAATGTTGATTGACGTAATAGGAACAGTCTAACGCACCAGCCGGCAAATATAAGGATGTGAATAGTTTACGGATCCCCAAACCACCCTGTAACGTCGAGCGTTCGAGCAGGGCTCTCGATTTAGACCCACATTATATCCAGCCTGGAAATTGGTTGATACATTTACTCAGAGGTACCCAAAGAAATAATGCTGGGGCTGGGAGTAAGAATGGGGATAGGTACAATGACCCACTTAAAATGCTAAGTTGGAACATAGCAAACCTTAGATCTAAGATGAACATAACCGAATGGTTCAATTTCATCAAGGGTTACAACATTGTTTTATTCCAGGAAACCTGGGACACACTGCCTGTTCTTATTGATGGCTATCAATGTTTCGGTGTCCCTGCCATACCCTCGCGTAGTGGGCGAGCCCGCGGGGAATGGGGGGTTTACTATTTGGGTGAGCACTGCTATAGGTGGACAAATTAAAAATATAGAAACGAACAATAGCAGTTTTCAGTGTACTGTGATCAAATCTGCGTTTAGTCTGTATATTGTTAATTTCTACAATAATGATTTTAATAGTACACTTAACACCAAATTTCCACCTCTCTTTAAATTTATTTCCAACCTAGCGGACAATCTGGATACCACACATATCTTTGCCTAGCTGAGGATTTCAATGTACGGCTTCCTCTTTTTTCTGGAGGCCCTACTTCATTGCTTTTCCGTTACAATTGCACCACAAACATGGACCCTAGAACTATGGAACTTTGATCATTCCTTTCCCTGCTGGATTTGGTTAACACATTGGCTCCCTCAGGGCTATCTAAAGGTATGGTCACCACCTTTAGGGGCAGATGCACCGCCTCAATAATGGATTTCATTTTTGTCACTTGTAACTTGGAGGATTTGATTTTACAAGGAGCAGTTATTGAATCTAGTTTTAGCGATCATAACTCTAACCAAATCACGCTATTAATCCGCCCAAAGAGGAAGCTTAGATGGGATATTGGGGCATGCAATTTGCAACCTTCTACTGACAATTTAAGGTTGGTATGGAAGCTGAGGGATCCTGCTCATCTCTTTCAGAGGGTGCTAAGTGAGAATCTGGATATAGTCACCCTATGTTTGTCCGAGGGGGACCAAGATAGCCAAGTGGTGATGGCATTTTCTACTCTTTGTTCTGAAATTCTGAAGGCCCTTAAGAAACCAATACAGCCCCCCTCAAGCACCCCAAGATGGTTTAATCCCAAGAGCTCAGCAGCAAATAGGGCCTTAAGCCAAGCTCTGATATCTGAACTTAGGGGCCCAGTTTTAGTGTTTCTTTTACGTAAGGGACATAAAAAAGCCACTGGCAAGAGGTCCTAGTTATAAAGCACAAGTTACTACTTGTGTAACGATATATCTGTAAGAGACATTAGTTAGTGATAGATTCCTTACCTTAGCATATCCCCAGGCGTCAGACTGGATCCGGAAAGTTTTTCGTTAGCAGTACCCCTGCGCGTCAGTAGGTGGCGTTGTGGGGCTCCGCATCCGTCGCTGGCGTTGTAAGCGCCGAGATGACGTCACGGAGACTACTTAGGCGCCACCCATGCGCGCTGTCAGTTCTGTACACGACTTTCCGCGCCAGGAACGCAGAGCCATGCAAGAAACTGACCATTGGTGCCATGAAACTAGGGCCCTGAAGGGATGACCTTAACCCTAGAAATCAGTTCGCAGAACGGGGAGGATGGTGGGGCGGTAGGAATCTATCACTAACTAATGTCTCTTACAGATATATCGTTACACAAGTAGTAACTTGTGCATCTGAAAGAGACATGTTAGTGATAGATTCCTTACCTTGGAATAGATACCCCAGCAATACCAACCCCGGTGGAGGGTCCGCGAACGGATTACACCAGAAAGTCACGGAGAACAGAACGGCCAAAGAAGCCGTCTCTCCGGACCTGACTGTCAAGGCAGTAATGCTTGGTAAACGTGTGCAGCGAGGCCCACGTAGCTGCCCGACAAATATCCTGCAAGGGAACGCCGCGTCCCAAGGCAGTAGTGGCTGCTGTCGCCCTGGTAGAATGGGCACGCAGCACCACAGGAGGCTCCTTCTTAGCCAACGAGTAACACGCTTTGATGCACAGAACGACCCACCGAGAGATGGTTCGTTTGTGCACGGCCCAACCTTTTTTGGCGCCCACGTAGCCAACAAAGAGCTGGTCATCCACCCGGAACTGTTGTGTGCGCTTCAGATAGAACGAGAGCACACGGTTCGGGTCCAGACGGTGAAGCCTCTCTTCCTCTTTGGAAGGATGCGGAGGCGGAAAGAAGGTGGGCAAAGTGATGGTCTGCCCGATGTGGAAGGGCGTGACAACCTTTGGCAAGAAAGAAGGACGGGTCCTTAAAACCACCATGTCCGGATGAACAGAAAGGAAAGGAGGTTTGGAAGAAAGAGCCTGGAGCTCACTCACTCGTCTGGCAGAGGTGATAGCTACCAGGAAAGCCGTCTTGAGAGTGAGAAGACGCAAAGGACAGGTATGAAGGGGCTCGAAGGGAGCGCACATCAGATATGTCAAGACCAGATTTAAATCCCATTGAGGCATAATGAACGGCACGGGAGAAAACGTGTGCGTAATGCCTTTCAGGAAACGGTTAACAACCGGAGATTTAAACAAGTAAGGCTGATCTGGAAGCCGGAGAAAGGCGGAGATGGCCGACAGATAACCTTTGATAGTGCCCAGAGCAGAGCCCTGCTGGGCCAAAGCAAGAAGGAACAGAAGGACTTCGGAAAGCGGGGCAGAAAGGGGATCCACAGCCTTAGCTGTGCACCATGCCACAAACTTGTTCCACCTGCAGGCGTATACCGATTTAGTGGAGGGCCGCCTGGCTGCCAGAATGACATCACAGACTTCGGGAGAAAGATCGAAAGCTGTCAACTGTCGCCGCTCAATCTCCACGCATGGAGGTGGAGGCTGGACAGGTTCGGGTGGAGGACCGTCCCCTGCTGCTGCGACAGAAGATCCTCCCGAAGAGGCAGTCGTATCGGGGGATCGAGCGCCATGTTGAGTAGCTCGGGATACCAGTATCTCCGTGCCCAATCCGGAGCCACAAGAATGACTTGGGCCCGGTCACTCCGAATCTTCTTCAGCACTCTGGGCAGAAGTGGTATAGGCGGAAAGGCGTACAACAGACCGCAACTCCACTCGCGACGAAAAGCGTCGCCGAGCGAGTGCCGCCTTGGAAATTCCAACGCGCAGAACTGATGACATTGCGCGTTCTCTTCGGTGGCGAATAGATCTAACCAAGGCTCTCCCCACTGCAGAAAGAGACCTTGCGCCACGTCCGAGTTCAGACGCCATTCGTGATCCATCAAGCAACGGCGGCTGAGTTCGTCCGCCCTGGTGTTCAGAGAACCTGCCAGGTGTTGAACCACCAAGGTAATGCCTTGACGTTCCAGCCAATTCCAGAGGCGCAGAGCCTCCTGACATAGGGTCCAGGACCCCACCCCGCCCTGTGTGTTGCAATACCACATGGCCGTGGTGTTGTCCGTGAACACCTGCACTACACTTCCCCGGACAGAGGGAAGGAATGCCTTCAGTGCAAGCCGGATCGCCCGAAGCTCCAAAAGATTGATATGGAGCCGAGACTCCGCCGGAGACCAGAGGCCTCTGATCTCCGCCTCTCCCAAGTGGCCACCCCATCCCAGGAGGGACGCATCCGTCACCACTGTGTGCTCCGGTTGGGGAAGGGAGAGGGATCTGCCATTGACCCAATCGCGATTCGTGAGCCACCACTGCAATTGTCGTGCAGTGCCCTCCGAGATCTGGACATGATCGGACAGGTCGCCCTGATGCTGTGCCCACTGGAACTTCAGGTCCCACTGCAGAGCCCGCATATGCCATCTGGCATGTTGCACCAGCAGGATGCAGGAGGCCATCAGGCCCAGGAGCCGGAGGGTCATCCTGACTGAAACCCGGGATAGAGGTTGAAAGATCGGAATCATAGCCTGAATATCCCGGACTCGCTGCTCCTGCTCGGGAGGATAAACCCGAAACAGCGTTGAATCCAGAACCGCTCCGATGAAGGGGAGCTTCTGAGAGGGACTCAGGTGTGACTTCGGCACGTTGATGGAGAACCCCAGCAAATGCAGGAGGTCGGCCATAGTCTGAAGGTGGGTGACGACTGCCTGGGGCGGGCCCGCCTTCAACAACCAGTCGTCGAGGTAGGGGAAGACTGACACCCCTGACCTGCGCAGATGAGCTGCGACCACCGTCATCACCTTCGTGAACACCCGAGGGGCGCTGGTAAGGCCGAAGGGGAGCACGGCAAACTGAAAATGCTCCTGGCCTACCGTGAACAGCAGGTAACGCCGGCAGGACGGGGATGTGAAAATAGGCGTCCTGCAAGTCCAATGCCACCATCCAGTCTCCAGGGCAGCCAAAACCTGAGCCAGAGTCAACATCTTGAACTTCTCCTTCCGGAGGAAGTGATTGACGTTCTGGAGGTCCAAGTTGGGGCGCAAGCCCCCCTTGTCCTTCTTGGGGACCAGAAAGTAGTGGGAATAACCACTCCCTCCGTCTGGCCCAGGAACACACTCGATGGCCCCCTTGGCCAAGAGGGCCGTGACTTCCTGCTGGAGAAGCGCCAAGTGGTCCCCCGACATGCGGTGGAACCGAGGTGGCATGGCTGGAGGGGCAGACTGAAAGTGAAGGGAGTAACCCTTGCGGATGATCTGCAACACCCACTCGTCCGATGTGATAGCGTGCCAGTGGGGGAGATGATGGCAGACCCTGCCACCCACTGGCGTGGGGTGCCCAACAAAGCTCGGATTAGGAAGGTTTGGAGGTGGAAGCAGCGGGGGCGGAGGTGGACTGACCCCCACGTTGATTCCCAGACCCGCCCCTGCGGAAACTGCGTCCGCGGCCGCGTTGAGGCTGGTTCTGCACAGGCTTGCTGAAGGAACGAGCCTGGGCGCCCTTTCCTTGGCCACGAAAACCAGGAGTGGCTGGGCTTTTTGTGGAAAGACCTAAGGACTTGGCCGTGGCCCGCGAGTCCTTAAAACGCTCCAGAGCACTGTCGGCCTTATCGCCAAACAGGCGAGTGCCATCAAAGGGCATGTCCATGAGCGAGCTCTGGACATGTGGCGAGAACCCGGTAGATCTCAACCAGGCGTGGCGACGAAGCGCCACAGTCGTAGAAATCGCTCTACCTAGCGAGTCCGCGGTGTCCAAACCACACCGAATAGCGAACTTAGCTGCATCTTTACCCTCGGCAACAGCCTGGGACAGCACAGCTTGGGTCTCTTCAGGACACTGAGGCAACACCTGTGCAACTGTAACCCACACCGCGTGGGAATAGCGGCCCAATAGGCAAGCGGTGTTCACCGACCGCAGCCCCAAGCTGACGGAAGAGAACAACCGCTTGCCGAACTGCTCCAGCTTCTTGGAGTCCTTATCCGGCAGAGCCGTGGGGAAGGCACTCTGGGACGTCGAAGCTTGGATGACCAGGCTCTCAGGCGTAGGGCGAGTGGTCAGAAAGGCAGGGTCACCGGGCGATGACGCCTGGCGACGTTCTTATCCACAGGGGCCCCTGTGGCTGGCCGCGACCAAGTGCCCAGCAAGACGTCAGTGAGGGCGTCATTAAAAGGCAGCAAGGGCTCCGACGAAGTGGACGCCGTCTGGAGCACCTCAGTGAGGAGGTTAGTTTTGAGGGCCACCGTCGGGAGATCAAGGTTGAGAACCTCAGCTGCCCGACGGAGCACCATCGTGTAGGAGGCGCCCTCCTCCATGGTAGGCGGGGGAGAGGCAAACCCCAGGTCAGAGGAGTCGTCGAGGTCGCCGGCATCCTCCAAATCGTCCGCCCAGTCCTGCTCAGAGTCACACTGACGAGCAAGAGGGTCCTCGGACCCCTCCCAGTCGTCCTCCACCTCCGCGGCATAGACCGCGGCGGTAGGGCAGGAGCCGGAGTAGGAACAACAGGCGTTGGGAACGGCGCCGGCCGGGGCCGGACCAGCGCCGTGTCCCAACGCGGATCCCAGGTAGGAGCAAAATGGTCCTGGAACCTGGGCAAGGGCGGGACAAATGGCACCCACTGCGGCGCCGGAGGCGGAGCCAAGGGTGGCGCTGGGGCCGGCATCGATGGACCTTGTAGCGCCGTGGTCGGAGCCGACGGCGCAGGATCCTGTGGCGCCGAAGCTGGATCCGCCGGCGGCCCAACAGGATCCTGACACGGGACCGCGGGGCCAGAGGGCACGCCGGCGGGAGCCCGAGGCCTAAAAAGGCGGTCCATGGTAGCAAGAAATTCTTGCACCTGTGCGGGAGTCGCCGACGGACCCGGGTAAGGAGTGTAGGCCGCGGGACTCTCGAGCTCCGAAGGAGCCGCAGGGGCAGAACCCCTGTCCCCCTTGTCCGCCTCCCGGGGACCGACGGGGGGAGGACGTCGGAGAGCGAACGCTCTTCTTCGACTTCTTTTTGTGTCGTCTCTTACCCGAATCCGAGGGTGAAGACTTGGAGCCTGAGGAGCGATGACTGTGGCCCCGCGAGCGTTCCCTTGAACGGCCCCTGGACCGGGAACGGCGCTGGGACGAGTGCCGGACCTCCAGCAGCTTCCGGTGCCGCTCCCTCAAGGCCTTCGGGCCATGGCCCGACAGTCCAGACAGGACCGGGAGTCGTATTCGGTCTCCAGGCAGCAGAGGCAGACATCATGGGGGTCCACCACCGACATATTGCGACGGCAGGCCCCACAAGACTTAAATCCAGGCATCCCTACGTGCACCAAGGAAACCAAAGCTTACAGGAGACAAAAGTCTCAAAATGGTTAGTCAAAAAGTGACTAAGGTACGTGCTCTAACCGGATCTGCGCTTACTGGCGCGAAAAAAGAAAGAACTGACATTAGCGCGCATGGGTGGCGCCTAAGTAGTCTCCGTGACGTCATCTCGGCGCTTACGACGCCAGCGACGGACGCGGAGCCGCACGACGCCACCTACCGACGCGCAGGGGTACTGCTAACGAAAAACTTTCCGGATCCAGTCTGACGCCTGGGGATATTCTAAGGTAAGGAATCTATCACTAACGTGTCTCTTTCAGATATTGGATACCACAGCTAAGGTATCACAGTAGGGAAATCGTAAGCTGTTTTGGTCAACTGTCTCAGAGCAAAAGCATACCACCAGTCCTTCCAGCACTATTTCTTGTTATATTACAAGCACAGTCTGGGAGGAGCATTTAAGTAAAATTCTATGGAGCTTCCTTCTCCCATGACCATTTTAACATACTCCCTGGACTAGTGACCCACTTTCAGCTAACTCTGATGAAGTTGATGATGCTATTAACCAGAGTATTGGAGGTAAGGAGCCTTGCCCCAACTGGGTCCCCATTGATTTAATAAAGAACAATGTCACATTCTGGGCTCCCCTACTTACCAATATTTTTAACAGCCTTGCCCACTTCCCTTTCCCAGATACCTGGAGTACAGCTGTTATAATACCAATTTTCAAAAAAGGGGATCACTCATTGCCAGGATATTGCCAGATATCACTCAGACACTACAGCAAAAATCTTGGGAAGAATTATTAATAACAGAATCACAGAGTGAGTGCAAGAAAGGAAAATGCTACTTACCCAGTATGCATCTGTTCTTGGCATGTAGAGCTGTAGAATCTCATGCTTTGCATAAGATCGCCATCTGGTGTTGGGTCCGGATGTTTGCACTTTGTTTTTCTGGTAGAAGTTTTCCCTAGTCACGAGGTATGGGACTCCTCCCTTAGGTGATAGTGTGCATGGTCATCGGCTCCATCTTCAGATTGTTTTCCGCAGAGGGTAAGAGAATGGAGTAGTAGTAAGAATAGAGATGTCCATGCGTAAGTATTTGTAGTAAAACAGAGAACTATAGCAGTTACAGGTACCCGGGGAGGTGGGTGGGCGCATGAGATTCTACAGCTCTACATGCCAAGAACAGATGCATACTGGGTAAGTAGCATTTTCCGTTCGAGGCATGTGAGCTGTAGATCACATGCTGTGCATAGATTACATAGCAGTATCCTCCCAAAGCGGTGGCTAACCTGTAGCTGTTGGAGTTGTCTGAAATAGTGTCTTTAGTACTGCTTGGCCCACATTAGCTTGTTGTCTTGCTAACACATCTACACAATAGTGCTTGGTGAATGTGTGTGGTGTAGACCATGTTGCAGCTTTGCAGATATCAGTAATAG